>JABCKT010006564.1:0-48779 GCA_018858115.1 Tephrocybe rancida
CTCTCTTTTGGGGTGGGGTTGTTGGGGTTTAAATCCCCCCCAAAAAGTGGGAAAAACCCCTTTCCACTGTTATTACCCCCACCCCCCCCCGGGGGGTTTTAACTATGTCTTTTTTTTTCCCCTTTTTTTCCCCCCCCCCCCCCCCCCGATATCGTTCACTGACAAGCTCATAAGTTGGAGTGCGTGCTTGCTCCCTTTTTTGAGTGCCTTGACATTCAACAGAAGGGTAGTTGCCGCTCATATTATATCCCACCACGTCAAGACAGATAACGCCGTTAGTACATTCCGCCCGGCTTGTTGATGCATGCTTACAGTACATCCCAGACGAAAACGTGCTGTTGGTATACGACCTCGAACTTTTAACTATTATTGTAGGTTGACAGCTTCTAATTTTGCACTGGTTGGCCTCATTTCCCTTAGACTGGCTTCCAAGTCACCTTTTGGTCACACATGTGTTGTTCTTGTTCTCTGTTTTCAACCCAGTTGTCATTCCGTTCGGGACATTGTACTTTTTCATTGAAGCAGGTGCGCTGATCCACTGTCAAAAATTTATTACTTATCTGATATGTGTATGTAGGTGTGGTCAAGAATCAGGCACGTCCACTTCTGTGCTTTCGAACCGATTCTTACGACTGGCCTTGAACTAGCTGATCCACGTCTACGCCAAAAACTATGAAAATAACGGCAAAGTGCTTTTGATTCGTCTCGTCCGGTATTCCCTCGATGGTCAGTAGATTTACTTGCTTTGTCCATTGGCAATGAAGTACTGATAATTATACTGTAGGTTTGCTGCTCGGGCAGGTAATTACTAAGCCGGTACAGCTTGCCATGTATCTCACAAGTGATTTCCAGGCAGTTTTTCTTGCGTATATGGTAGTGCTAAAGAAGAGTGTCAATGTTGGTCTCGCTGCTTTCCTTATACTTTTCACCGCTGTCGTCAAGCTCTTGTAAGTTAAGGTGGTATCGTTGCTTAGTCTCATTCTCACGAAACCCTTCAGGATGACGCGAATGTGTCGCGGCCAGTTTGAGCAGGATGACATCGACGAGGCCAGCATAGTCTGTTCCAGTAGCATACAAGGCAGCGGATCAAAAGACACCGAAGCAAGCTTTCAAAAGGATCAAACCGACCTGAACGACCCAGTCGCCACGAAACTACCCCCACAAAGGCCGATTCTTACCTGGCGTCTACCTGAATGGGTCAACTTCTCGTACGCCACTGCCCAGCATCGACCAAAGCACGCGCGACGTAGACAGCCTAATCCCTTCCGCCCTCAAAGCCAGGACTTCACACGACTCAATTCAATGTCACAGGACGTTGAAAGAGTCACTCGACATGCCTCTGAGGCACCTCGGAAATCATCGTTTAGCGAATTTCCTTGGGGAGGAGTATCGCCAACAAAAGAAAAAGGAATGTATCAGCCCCTCGTTGAGGTGTCTGGTTCTGTTGTCGAGCATCACCCACCAGTTCCTTGGGATGATGAAACTACTGTGGATTTACCCTACGATAATCCTTACTATACAAAGGCCTTCGCGAATGTACTGTGGCTCCCACGGAATCCCTCCGGAATATTGGACCTCGATGAGACCATTCACCTCAAAGTTTCACTCTGCGTTGATATAGTCGCGGGCCAACTTGGATCGTGGCTAGGCGTTGGCGAGACGTCTTCCCCAGAAGAGATGCCTGAGGCCGAGACATCTCTCAAGCATCAGACTAGCCAGGGCTCGTTGCACCCCGTCAACGGCACTGAGGACATAGATCTTCCCCCAGTTATTGCCCAACGCGTACGTTCAAAAGAACACGACGTAGAGTGGACTCTACGACCGAGAAGGCCCTCCACATTTCGCCGCAAATTTAGCGGAGCGACGACGGCAAGCAGTGACACTGGCATTTCTAGGAGACCCTCTGCATTCAGAGGAGATTCTTCACAAGGAGTTGACGGACGCGCGAGATCTTCATCCATCCTTTCAACCTCCCCGTCGTTCCTCCAGACTCGGTCACACATCCTTGGGCAAAGCTCCGTGTTACAAGTTCCTGCCGAAGTCCTCTCGGCACCCACAAACGCCTCAACTTCGCGCCTGTCGCACCTGTCGTATACTCACTCAAACAACGTTACCACTCGCCAGGCTATTTTCAACGAAGTTCTGGCGGAAGAGAGAGCCGCGATGGTTGATCAGTTTGAAGACGAAGAAGCGGATACTCAGAAGGCTGCATCCGGCAAATCTTGGTTGACGGCATGGATGTTCAGCAGACAGGATTAACGGGGCACTAGGACGCTGTGCGGCCAATTCTTCATCTCTTGGCAATTGATATCTCGGATTAACTGTAGACAACTTATAACTATTCTATAGCTTGACACTTTTCGCATACCTTGCGCCGCGGCGCGTGATCTTCACTTACGACAACCGATGATTATGACGACTTCAATTCCTAAATCGATGCTTTTCCTTGCTATTTTCCCGGTCCCGACAATTTTCCCGTTACAACGCTTCTTCTACGCTTATGGAGCGAGAGTTGACCGACATTTATCAAGTGTGGGGCTGCGCTTAGATGAATGGTATAAAGTCCCGCTAATCAACGTCATCACCTCAATATATCCTCTCTCACAATGGTTGCTCTCAATACTTGGGCTATCCTGTCTGCTTTTACCCTCGCCGCTCGCGCTGGCACCACCGTCTGGTCTGGCAATTTCAACTCGTATGCCACCTCCGCGGCTTTTGACAACTGTAGGTAATCCTCTATATTATGGATTTGCATGGCGTTCTGAGTTGTTTCGCAGGGTCTTGGTCCAACCAAGTAGGCGAGTACCAATGGGTAAGCATCTCATCTAAACTGGCACAGGATGTTTTATGACGCAGCTACCAGTACATTCACGGAAGCGCGGCAACATCCCACTACTTGGCTCTGGCGCCGTCCTACAAAAATCCCGCCGACACCGCCGAAACCAACGGCCTCAAGTTGACTATCGACTCAACCTCAAACTGGAACGGTCAGACTTTCGAGCGCTCCGAGTTGATCCCCCAGACAACAGCCAACCTGGGGACCGGCAACCTCTTCTATCATTTCTCAATTAAGCGATCGGCTACCAACCCACCCAACGTACTACTTCTGCATATCTGACCAGCAGAAGGATGACTGACAAACTTTGGTACAGTCTGCATACGAACATCAGATCTGCTTCTTCGAAAGTCACTTTACGGAGGTAATATATCCGGTAACATGCCGTGCGAATGCCGACTGACCCGCCACTGTCTCTTCAGCTTAAGTATGGTGTTGGAGCGAACCCGACGAACCTTGTGTGGATGGTCAGCGGCACCGAGAAGTGGAGCGCACCTTACACCGCTGACACCTGGTTCAACTTCGCCTATGACATCAATGTTCGTGGCGCAGTAGCATTCTCCCATGACACTCACTGACCTCCTTCCAAAAGTTCTCTGCTGGAACAGTCGGTTTGTGGGCCTCCACTGGCGCGTCGCCCCTCACCAAGGTGGTGGCGAACATTGCGGCGTCGACCTCCACCAACTCTGCTGATTGGCATTTGGGAGTCTTGCGTCTCGTCACTGCCTCTGACGTCGAGGACTGGTACTTCAGCGGAGTCTATGTTGAGTCTGGGCCCATCACCACCTCCATTGGCTCCGGCGGCAGCGGCTCGACAACCACTTCCGTCTCTACCACCACCCCACCACCCTCCACCACCACCACCAGCACGACCCCTACGACCGTCTCAACCACTACGACTGCTACTGGCGCCACCGCTACTCACTATGGCCAATGTGGTGGTAAGAACTGACTGTCTTTGTCTCGTCTCGTGCGCGACTGACTCGATGGTTGTGATCGTTGTACAGGAACTGGCTACAGCGGCCCGACTGTCTGCGCCAGCCCTTATACCTGCAATGCTGTGTCGCCTCCTTACTACTATCAGGTGAGGATGAGGCTCCTACGGCTTGGATTGTCCAGCTGACTTTCTTCCCTTCTCAAGTGCCTGTAAATCGGCCTTTCAGTGGGCCAGTGGTCATCAGGGGTTTCCAGTAGACTATCAGCTGTCAGTACCTTGTCCTCAGTTTAGGTCCTCGGGTCTCTATAATCAATGTTACAAAAGCTCTTCAACGGGTACAACTTGGAACTGAAAAGTTGTCATTGAAGCCATCTGGACTCGAGTACGGGGAAGAATGCATCTATGTACTTGCTGATCTTGGTCTTGTTCCGGTTCTGCACAAGTTGAGAGAGCCCCTCGGCAGGTAGTTCGAGCCCTTCTGCACCACGGAGAATGTCGTTTTAGTGTTTGGGTATTTGTCTCCTGTACGTCTGCGGCATTGTGGGCAGTCTCCCTTCGATGTCCTTGTACTATACATCACAGGTCCAAGCAGAATGAATTGAAAGTAGGGAGAATAGCAAACATTACGATATAGTTGTTACATATACACGCAATCCTCCTAGGAGAGCATTCGGCCGGTAGGGTAGATTTATGCACTGATACCAATGACACCACATGCAGCGCGTGCCCCTGCGTTTCCTGTCTTGAGGGACTCTTCGTCACCGCCATGACCCAGGTCGTCGGTGCCCTATACCACTGCATCAGCAGGAGCTTCATAGCGCGCTTAAGGTCCGACTTACAGCATGTAATACAACAGCACGTCTGCAGTGAAAGATCATCGTGATGAGCAGACGCGATAAAGGTGTAAAGTACAGCCTACCCAATGATGCTCTGTGGCCCGTTCAGAGTAAGCTGTGAGTCCTCGAAAGTAAATACGGATGAACCATCGGCTTCTGACTTGACGTTTCCGAGGTCGCCAACATGTCTGATCTTGTCGGTAGGTGCACCGTGGGACTGGCCATATGGATTGAAATGAGGTCCAGCCGTGAGACAGCCCTGGGTAAGGTCACCAAATTGGCTAAACGCAAGTGTCAGGAAAGAGACTCGATATCACCAAAGTGCGATACTACACACTGGATATGGAATCCACGAAGAGCCTCCGGATCCAGATTTTGTAAACTACCACTGACGGTAACCGGACCGCGACCTCTGGCCTGATAGAAGGTTACAGTCCCGGTGATATTGAGGGGCCCTGACAGAATGACGACTGCCTAAAGTAAGAGTGAATGGCGATCTCCAGTGTGTTCCTCGAATATTTTCCGACCTTGTCGAAAGGCAGAGGGCCAATGTAAGTCCCAGTCCATGTCCAGACCGAGTACAGCATGTAGGCATAAATGAGGGCGAAAATGAAGAATGTCACTTGTAGGAAACGAGGAAGGAAGCTCTTGGTAGGCTTTGGTGGTGAAAACTTGAGGTCTGCGAAGGAATTCATGGCAGGATGAAAGACAGAGAGGTCAGGTTTTCACAGCGTCTGAACGATAGAAATGGTCGGGATCCGAACTGCCACAGTGAGCAGGAGCAGTGTGCAGTGTACAGTGGCAGTGGCCCCGGTGTTACACTCAGTGTACTGCTGTGTGACCGCTTATCTAACCTCCATGTGATGGAGCAATCTCGAATCTCGAATCTCGATTTCTAATAATATAATATTGTTGTTCCCTCACATGCTCTTATGTTGCTAAAGAGGTCGGGCCTGGCGCTGCCGCCACGACGGTCCGCGACACCCCTAAATTTCCCCACACCGTTAAGAAAGGCGTCGATGGCAATGTTTAATCCACCTTGTCTCGCTCGTTTGGAATTCCAGCCATGGGAGTCCTCAGCGCAAGTTTCGTTTCGCTCACATCCCTGGTGAGCCTTCTGGGCGCATCTCAATCTTCTGCTGGAGCAATTGGGAAGAACATTATTCCAAAGCCCGCCGGAAACAACGCTTTCGATTGAGGGAAGACCCAATACGTCTACGCGTTCGGTGACTCTTATTCGTTTGTCCAAGGGACCCTGGGTCATCCCAACTTCAGGTAACTCTATGCACGGTGATCAATCTACGCTTTCTCTGACACGTTCTTAGTTTTATCGGAGACTCTCACAATCTCTCGTTCACACCTCAACAAATCCTGTCGAATGAAATTATCGCCAAGAATGTATGCACCAAACGAGGTTCTCAATATAAGTGTGTTCCTTCTAATTTGTATCTTGGATACATAGACTAGCTCCGAAGGTTCAAATTGGGTACGTAGCTAGCCCATTCCTGTTTTAACATCGCTAAGCGTAAGCACAGCTTGAATACTTGACTGGATGTTTTTCGGGCAAACCTTCCGACTGTGACACACAATTGTGGGACTTCGCATTCGCAGGCTCCGATATCGATGCTAAGCTGTATGGTTTTTATTTGAGATTTTGTCACGTTGACTAACGCCTTTCTTGCAGACTTCCCCTTCACCATGACTACACCGTTCCTCTCGTGGACCAAGTAAATCAATGGGCGACGTACGCATCAAAGGTCCTGCCTCATCCTACCTGTGAAACGTTGACCGCGTGGTGGATTGGGATCAACGACACAGGTGACACGGTTAGCAACGCCACAGTAAGTCGCAGTCGAGTGACCTTCCTGAGCTCGAACTTATGCGAATTTTTCAGATAACTGACTTTGCTGCATTTTGGGAGTTAGAGATGACCTCATATTTCAAGGCCGTGGTAAGCTTGAACTTACCATGTCTTCTCTGTCCTATTCCTGATCAACAGAGAAGGAAATCGCTTATCAAAACAGTCTGAAAAATCATTTATTCATCAACGTTCCTCCTGGGGAGCGAACTCCTGCATCTGTTAACAACCCAACAAAGGGTGCTCTGCAAAAGGCCCACATCGATCTGTATAACACCGCTCTTGCAAAACACGTTGCAGTGTTCGCAGCGGACCATAAAGGTGGGTGATGAGTTCTGTCAGATGTATTCCTCAACAGGAGCTCAGATCTAACGATGCTGACGTTGTAGATGCCGTTGTCCTGTCCTTCGATGCGAACGCATGGTTCAACCATATCCTGGATAATGCCGCCGAGTATGGCTTTACCAATACCACCGGGTAAACTCTACGAATGGCGTCACCATTCATGTTATTGACGTGTACGATCTAGGTTCTGCACATGTGCTGACCCCTCCGGGTTTTTCTGGTACAGTACGTGCTTCCTTGTATTTGCTCTGATAGCCATCGTGGTACTGACTATGATTGTAAAGATTCAGGACATCCGACACAAAGGGTCCACCAATTATTGGCGGAAGCAATTAATACCCTTCTACAGAGTGCGTAGAGATAATCAAGGCCAAGCGAGAGGGGTGGATAGGGAGTGGAATGCCTGGGGCAAAAAATCATATCTACAAGAAAGCGGAAAGTACCCAGAAGATAGCAACGACGAGTAACGATAAGTCAGAATCAAAGTGAAACAGCCTGTTCCACATGAAGTCAGAACAAGCGTCTTAACGCAGAGCCAGGCTGATGCGGCAGATATATGTATTGGTCAAATCCGGAGGGGAATAGAAAATAGGACGGGGTAATAAAGAGGTTGTATGGATGTGCATGTGAACGAGAGGGACATATCTATTAGTCCTTCATTCAGAAAGAGGCCACTCAGAAGAAGAGATAGGTGGTAATGAAAACCCCAAGTGCAATGATAACAACCACTTGCAAAGGAACGCCTTCCTGTTGGTGGAACTGGCTGTCATCACCAAAGGCTGTTTGAATGTCGGTTTCCGCGACGGTGTCTGCGACGCTCATGCCATCATCAGACTGAGCCGGTTTCCGGCGTCGAATTTCAGGGACTTCCATATTTGCCAAAATAGAACGGAGTCGCTGGATCTCCTGCTGTGCCTCCTCGTATCTCGCAGCGAGTTCTTCATTGTAGGGATCTTGGGAAGGGGTAGGTATCGGGAGCGGGGCGGGTGCGGACTGGACTGGCGCAGGTATCGGTTCAGCAATGACGGGCACTGGGGCTGGAATTGGAACGGGTTCGGGTTCGGGTGCATATTCAAGCTCGTCAGACTCTACTGCGGCGAGTTGAGAAGCGGCAGGAGGCGCCGGGGATGCTGGCAGGGGATCGCTGGCACTGGTGACGTGAACAATGGGGACCTCGGGAACGTAGTCATGGGAGTCCTCGCGTGCTACACTGAAGTCACCGGGGGGAGTGAGAGGGCGGTGCACGTCTTGCGGTGGAGGTGGCTCATTGAAGTCAGGAATGCGTTGCGCGTGGCCATTGGCAATGGGTTGCTGACGTGTAGGTTCATAAACCTTTTTTTTTTGGTTGGGGGGAAGGGGGAGAGAGACGAGTTCCAGAAGATGAGTGGGGACACAATAGTTAACGAGGCGTAGACTCACATGTAGGTGTGGCTCTTCCTCTTCCTCCAACGTCTGACCCTCGGCAGGCAAGAATGTCACTCGGAGTTTCTGCTGGTGCACTTTCCCTTCTTCACTTGTGTCCGTGATGTTCCACTAGTCGATCGGGAGTTGTGATAAAAGTCGAAACAATGTTAAAAAGGAGCGCACAATATCAGCCAAGTTCATTGTCTCCTTCTCTGCGGTGATCAGGGTACTTTGGATGAGGAACTTGTCCTTGCACTTCGCATTCGAAGGAGGCTCCTCCTTGAGCGCTTGAAGCATAACTGTACAGAGCTCAGATGAACTGCGCATACGAGGTCTGGAATCAGAGACGTACCCGAAACATCGAGGCTCTCTCCCGGTTCAACTCTGCCAGAGTTGGGCCTGACGCAGTAAAGCTGCGCGACATTGTCAAAAGTGATAGGTTTGCCACACGTCTAACGCACCTTTGGAGCAGTAGTCTTGACTTTGAAGGCAATGGGATGAGAGTTGTGGTTAGTGATCGTGAGAGAGCGTTTGACGAGCTGGGTGAGTGGTCCTAAGGGCAAAGGCTTTTAGGAGGACGTCGTTGGAGACAGCGAGGAAACATACTTTTAAAACCGAGAGAACTGCTGGGATTGAGGGATACGGACATTTTTGAGGTGGGTGGATGTTCAATGCAGCGTGGTCAACTGACTGCCGACTAAAGAATGTCCGCACCACGTGCTTTACGCCCTAGCCCAAATTTAAAGCCGTGTTCATTTTGCAAGTCTTGCGACGATCTCTCGGGTTGCGTGTCCTATGCATGGAGTCTATTATTATGGGTATTAAAGGTATATACGTCGCCTTCGTCGTTAGTTGTTAATGCTTCAGTAGAGGGGATGTGTATGTACGCAGGCACGAAACGTCGTAAATATCATCAACGAGAGTCCGCCGAACAAAAAAAAATAATGCTTAGTATATAACGTGGAATCCTCTAATCTCGTTTGCTGAGAGCCTGTAGCTGGACGAATTCATAGTAATCTCCTCGTTTGGCGAGGAGCTGGTCGTGTGTTCCGGATTCACCGACGTGGCCATCTTTGATGAAGTAACTGCAAGCAAGATGTCAGATGATGGTTGGGGACATGGAGGGTGTCAAACTTACATCATGTCGGCGTTTTGAATGGTCGACAATCTATGAGCGATAGCAATAGTTGTCCTTCCTTTCGCAGCCTGGTCGAGAGCGGCCTGGACGACCTTCTCGGAGTTGGAGTCGAGCGCAGAGGTAGCCTCATCGAGGAGGAGGACCTTGGGGTTGCGAAGGAGGGCGCGAGCAATTGCAATACGTTCTAAATATCATACCATCAGTCAAAATTTCAACTTGCTAAGATCACACGTACGTTTCTGTCCACCGGAAAGTTGAGATCCCTTTCCGCCGACTTCAGTATCAAAGCCACTATTAACAGGCACATTATTAGAGAGTTTGTGCCTTGAATGATGACAGGACGTACTCGGGCAGGGATTGGATGAACTCCAGGATGTTGGCGTCGCGACATGCCTTCTCGATCTCCTCCTGAGTAACTTCGGATGCTGGCTTGATAGCACCGAGGAGGATGTTGAAGCGAACGGTTCCAGCGTACAGCGTAGGCTCTTGAGACACCAACGCGATCTGCTTGCGGTACTCCTGAATGTTCAGCTCATTGATGAGCTCGCCGTCGAGCTGGAAACCGAAACACCATGCTCAGCATGTCATTGATTGAGCCAAAAACGTGGAAAGCTTACGAAAATCTCTCCTGCAAGGGGGTCGTAGAAGCGCTCGATCATTTGAATACTGTAACATCAAACATTAGTTTCTTCAATAAATCGCGACAATCTTTTGAGAACGTACACAGTACTCTTGCCAGAACCACTGGCACCAACGAGGGCAACATAAGTGCCGGGCTCCACCTGTAAGGAAAGGTCGCGCAGGACACGCACACCAGGCCTCGTTGGGTAACGGAAGTGTACGTTTTCGAAGCGGAGGTGGCCCTTTGTCTTGTTCGTGTCGACGGGCTTGCCCTCCTTGGACTCGGCGTCAATTTCGGGGACGGAGTCGATCAACTTAATGATGTCAGAGCCTGCACCCTTGGCCGATGAAACGTCAGGGACGAAGGAGAACACGTTGCCGGCTTGGATGGCACCGAAAGTTGTGCTCTGTCGATAAATTTAGAAAAAAGGGTCATCGAGCAAGGGAAAAACACGTACCATGAGACCAACGAAGAACTGGAAGGTACTATACTGAAGTTTCGAGACGCAGACAGAACCAAACCAGAAAACGAGACCAATAACGAAGAAGATCATCGACTGGGAGAGGGAGTAGAGAAGATTACTCCAGATGGCGGTGCGGTTGGACTTCCTGAGAGGCTCCTCGAGACTTTCGCTGTAAAGGTCGCAGCAGTCGTCTTCACGTGTCAGAGCAGCAACAGTGCGGATGGCTCCGGCGGCCTCACAGGCGAGTTGAGCTGAGCCTTCGTGAGCCTTCTTGTTGGCTTGATCTTTCAAAACGACGACACGCTGAGAGATGGTTAAACTACAACTGTCGAGGGTAAATTTGAAATAAACATACCAGGCGGATGTAACCGGTAGAAACCAAGACTGGGGTACAGGCTGATAATGGTTGTTAATATCATTGCATACGAAGCTATGTGATTTGACGCACCGATACCGACGAGAGCTAACTTCCAAACGAAGGCAAGACCAATAATGGCGCCAGCAATAAGTGTCGCAATGCTCTGTACGATCCTGTTGAAGTGTGTATTCAGACAAACCATCGGAAATAATGAACAGAGTACTTACGCTCCTAAGGTGACGCCAGCCAAACCGTTGACTTTCTGAGGGTTGTCGCTCAAGTTAGCTGTCAGGCTTCCAGTGCTGTTTTCTTCTTTGTCAAAGAACTCAACTAAACAGTGGTCAGATAAAAGGTATCGAAAATAGAAGATGAGCAACTGACTATCCTGCCTGAGAATGGCACGGAAGCTTAGGGAGCGCAATTTGGCAGTCAACGTCGCAGCGGCAGACGAGAACAGGTAGTTTTGCATGCCGATGGCGGCTGTAGAAATGATCGCAATGAGGAAGAACCTAAGTAATCCGGGTTAGATACACAATTCATCGAACTCTTCGCGCGTACTGACCATAGTGCGTTACGATCACCCTGGAAGCGAATCTCTTCGCGAGTTGTAGCGGAGAAACCCTGGATACCCTTAGCATACACGATACCGAAAGCGGGGTAGACCATTCCAGTCACTAACAGACTCAGTCAGGAAAATTGAACTGAAAGTAAAAAAGGTAGGCACGTACTCGAGGCAAAGATGGCACCCCAGAAGTAGCTGCGCCAACCCTCGCGGTTCAGGAGGCCCATACGCTTGAAGAGGTAAGGCAGGCTGTGATCGCCCTTTTCCTTCTCGCCCTCGTGTGCCTTCTGCTTTTGCTCGATAATTTCGCTAGCAAGAGAACGTCCGGTATTTTTACGGCCAAGAGGAACTTCCTCGCGGGCGAGCTTTTCCATGTCTTCGGGTTCGTCAGATTCAGGAGTGATATCACCCGTCCTGGCTGCGCTGTCCTTGGCTTCGCGGAGTTTTTGAGCCTGGACGAGACGGGCGTAGGCGCCGTCCTTGGTAATTAGGTCGTCGTGGCTGCCATTTTCAAGAACGAGGCCATCACCCATAACATAGATGACATCGGCATCCTTGATGGTTGACAGACGATGGGCGATGGTGATGGTTGTACGACCTGGGAAATTATTTAGATGGTGACGAGGACCGGAAGCCAGAAAAAAAACGTACCAGCAGCAGCCTTGTCCAAAGCATCTTGCACAATTCCTTCAGATTGGGTGTCGAGAGCCGAGGTGGCTTCATCGAGAAGGAGAATTCTCGGATCGGAGACAATGGCACGAGCGATAGCCACACGTTGCTTCTGTCCACCAGACAACAAAAATCCACGTTCGCCGACAAGGGTGTCGTATCCGAGAGGCAGTTTGGTGATGAAGCCGTCAGCGTTAGCTTTGATGCAAGCTTCCTTGATGAGGGCGAATTTCTCCTCCTCAGAAGCATGTTCGTGCTTGGTGCCGATAAGACCGTGGGCGACATTGCCTTTGATAGTGGTGGCGAAGAGGGTAGGCTCCTGGGCGACCAGACCAATCTGAGAGCGAAGCCACTTGAGGTTAAGGTCCTTGACGTTGACACCATCGAGTTTGATGACGCCGGAGGTAGGGTCGTAGAAGCGTTCGACGAGAGAGACGACGGTAGATTTGCCAGACCCAGACGCACCAACAAGGGCAGCAGTCTTGCCGGCCTGGAATGTGATGGAGATGCCGTTGACGACTTGAACATTGGGACGAGAGGGGTAGCTGAACGTAATATCTTCAAGGGTGATTTCACCATGAACAACCTCGGGTTTCTGGCCACTGGGGTCGGCGGAGTCAATCTCGGGAACACGATCGATGGTGGAGAAGAGTTTGGCAGCGGCTCCCCGTCCGTGTGTGATGGCTGGATAGAAATGGCGTTGGTGGGGCGATAGCAATGACGCAGCTTCAACTCACCTTGCATCTCGGGCGCCAACAGAGCGAGCGAGAAGGAACCAATCAACACAGCCAAAAAAGTGTTGACGACTTGGCCAGGGGTGGCTGAGAGGAGGGGTCACAAAAGATGCATATACAAACCACAAGTCGTGCTCACCGAAGCCCCTTAAAATGAGTGTGGTACCAAATGAGAATGCTAGTGGCAGATGAGCGACTAGATCGGCGAGAAGGCTGGGCACGTACATAGAGCGTATGAGGCATAGATAACGAAAAAGAAGACGGCCAATCCTCCGCCGTGCCATACAGCGGCCTTCAAGTCGACCTTACGGGACTCGTTGATATGACCGTCGTAAATGTCTGCCAGGATCGTTTGGGTGCCAAATGCTTGAGCAGTTCTGACGGTAGAGATGACTTCTTCAGCCAAGCTTCCACCCTCAGCAACGTGCTTGAGAGAGAGCCTAGCATAACCTGTGAGATGATAGTCTGTTGGAAGGCAGATAGATACATACTGCATGTACTTGGAAATAGCCTTGTTCATTAAACCACCGGTAATTCCCATACACGGCAACATGGAGGCGAGAGCAAAAGCCAAACGCCAGTTGCGAATGAATGCAAGAATGAAACCAGTAAGGAAGGCAGATCCGAAGTTGACAACAAGGGCAACCTTTTCAGAAATTCCTTGCTGGACCAGATCTATCGCCGAAGACGGGTCACCTTAATTCTTAGGAAACAATTTGCTTGTTGAACTCACGAGTGTCTGTCTGAATCCTGGTCGCCACTTCTCCAGCGCCGACATTATCGAAAAACTGGATATCTTGACGGAGGACGGCTTTGAGATAACGCTCACGGATGCGCTTCGCGTTGACTTCGCCGGTGTAAACCCAAACATACATATAAACGTATGTGCAGACGAACATGCCAACACCTGTGAAGGGTTAAATTAGCTCCAGTATGCAGAATGTCAACGAGGGGCCAGCGCACCGATGTAGACTAGATAACTTGCGTCTAGAGCCGCAGTATGACGGAAATGGGCAGCAGCCGCGGGAACCTGGGCAATAGCAGTGGCGTTGCCAGTATTGGCATAGTTGATAACGGTTCCAAAGTTGACGAATTCTTGAGTCAAGTTACCGAAAAGCAGGCTCATGAGAGGCTATAGAGACACATAAGGAATGAACAGGGAAACGTGTTGAAAAGAAACGACGTACTGAGGCTGAACCAGCCGCAGCGGCACAGATCAATCCAATGAAGTTGATGCAGAGTTCATATTTAGTGGAGAAACTTAAGGGGCGAGTTAGTTATTGATAATGAATAGCGATATGAACGCGTTAAATTTACCGGAAAAGTTGCGTGAACGAGACTGGAGCCACCTCTGGCGTCTTAGCTTCAGGAATGATATCTGAGCTTTTCTCATCTACAGTCTTGGCGACCTTGCGACGCGTGAAGAAACCCCCTTTGGTTGGCTTCTCTTCGGCGATTGTGCCCTTTTCGTCTGCCGTGCTTGCCCGAGAATCGGACATGGTGGGGGGAAGGAGGGAGCTTGGGGTTCACTCCAGGAAAATTGTACAGGAAAAGAATGGATGAGGAAGACCGGCGACCGTATGGTGTTCAGGCACCTTATATAGTATTTGAGCGGACATGCGGCGCGAAGTCGTAAGCTAATTTACGTTGAAACTTGGCGTCAAGAGCCCGAAACGTTATCTGATTAGATGAAAATTGCCTTTTATCGTAAATTTTCAAGATCATCACTCCAGATCACTCTGATATGTTCCACGTTTTCTCCAAAAATCTAGATGTGAACTCACGCCATTTTTTAGCCCCTTATCTGGTTACGCGTCGTCCTGCCAGGCATGCCAGAACTTCCGCGGCAACGCCGGCCTCGATCATATGCCCCCATGTCAAGAGGTTATTTGGGATTGGTTCGGCTGTAGCATCCCACACGAGTCAGAATGAATCAGGATCTGTCTCGGAGTCAAAGATCCATTCAATACGCCACCCCATGCACAGTTAGATGATTGCGTATTCACCGGAGTTGACTACGCCATTTCTGGCTATCGGGTGAATTTGATCCCGGCTCAATTACGTAACTACTACCCGCACCGTCAAGATCTTTTGTGCCCAATTTGCAGTGCCCCTAGTAACTACACCGTAGCTTGTTGAGACCGGGCTCCGTCTTGTTGCCTCGGCACCCACATTTTAGCACCCTTCCAGTAGCACAAAACCCGACTTTCTACATTCCTTTCATATCGCCCATTTGGCCAGCACAATGGCTTCGTGGCTCAGTCGAAGCAAAAAGTCTTCCGTCACCAACCTTCGCGTCGAGTCTGACGCTTTGGCGCGTTCTACTACGCCTACACCCGGGAACCCGGATGGAAAACCAGAGTTTCGCTCGGGTGTTTTGACGATACGTGTGCTATGGGCGGAGGGCCTCTGTTTACCCTCTGGAGCCTCGCTACCTCCAGCGGTGCAGGCAACACTCGCATCCCAGCAAGCAAAATTAGCAGCTTCAGTTTCTCCATCCAGCGTCCATCAACACAGGCTCGCCAAAAGCAGAGGAAACAGGTTCGGGAAATTATCTGACACCACGTAACCTCGCCTGACCCGTCTTACTCTTTTTAGGGACAGCATTCAGAGAACGCAATGCTGGTGGCTTCCATACTTGGTCATGGAGTATGAAGTGAACCAAGTTCTTATTACACCACTTGGTGGCGACGTGGAGAAGCCACTTTATATGTATCAAGCTCATTTGTGCGCCTCCTTTGCTTGTCTTAGTTGATCTTTAATGCTAACATAATTTATCTCACCTAGCGACGTTTCAAGAGACTCCGAAATTTCATTACAGTGCTATTTACGTGCAGATGAGCCCAAGCGCGACGCAGATGGCCTTGCTGCGGACCTTGGAAACGACATCTTCATGGGTGGCATCAAATTCGTTCCCAACTTCGATGATATGGGAAGTCAGGACCAATGGTACGATATCGTTGGTGGCACTGGGAAGATCCAGATTGGTACTTCATATCTGCCCTCGTACGGGCAATCGCTCACCGTGGATGACTTCGAACTCATCACTGTCATTGGCAAAGGAAGCTTCGGAAAGGTTCGCCGTCATATTCAACTTCAACCCCACAGGTATGAATTTAACCATAACCAAACAAGTAGGTTATGCAAGTCAGGAAGCGCGATACACAGCGCATCTACGCGCTTAAGACTATTCGAAAGATGCATATCGTTAATCGCAACGAGATTACGCATACTTTGGCCGAGCGTCTAGTCCTAGCCCAGGTTAATAACCCATTCATCGTGCCCTTAAAGTTCAGCTTCCAGTCCGAGCAGAAGCTGTATCTTGTCCTTGCGTAAGCCATCCCCCATATTCAATCGAAACGAAATGAAACCTTGTTTCAACAGCTTCGTGAATGGCGGAGAACTCTTCCACCATCTTCAGCGCGAGAGCCGATTCAACGAGGAGCGATCTCGGTCTGTTCATCGTGACTCGAATTCTCGTCAATCCGAGCTTACCGGCCGATTATTAGATTCTATAGCGCGGAGCTACTTCTCGCCCTTGAGCATTTGCACGAACTCGATGTCGTTTATAGGTGTGTGTCGATCACATTTCTCCTACTGCATCGGACGCTAAACTGAATTAATGCAGGGATCTGAAACCTGAGAACATCCTGCTTGACTATACCGGCCACATCGCTCTATGCGATTTCGGGCTGTGCAAGCTGAACATGAAAGGAAATGAGAAGACCAATACTTTCTGTGGCACCCCGGAGTACCTCGCTCCCGAAATTCTGACTGCCCAAGGCTATGGTGGGTCTAGTCCTTATTGTGCAGAATCTTAGCAGCTGACAGGTGACGTAGACAAGACCATTGATTGGTGGACACTGGGCGTACTCCTGTATGAGATGCTTGCCGGCCTGCCTCCTTTCTATGATGGTTCGTGCTCACATGTCAGTCAAGTTTCGGTCCTGATGAACCCGAATCCGTCCAGAGGTCACCGACGACATGTATCGTAAGATTCTCAACGACCCTTTGCAGTTCGGGCCAGAAATTGGGACTGAAGCTCGAAGTGTTCTCACTGGCCTTTTGACTCGTGATCCATCCAAGCGACTTGGTGTCAAGGGTGCTGAAGAAATCAGAAGACACCCCTTCTTCAAGAATCATATAGACTTCCAGAAACTGCTCCAGAAGAAAATTCATCCGCCTTTCAAGCCTAGTGTTGCCTCGCCAGTGGTAAGACCTCGAACGAACTTCCAGGCTTGTTCTACAACTGACTAATTGTACAAAGGATGTCTCCAACTTCGATACTGTTTTCACCACTGAAGCCCCTGTGGATAGCTTTGTAGAAGACTCGAATCTATCCCAGACCGTTCAGGATCAGTTTTCTGGTGAGTGAAGATCCTTCAACGTGACACAGCCCAAATTCATGCCTTCCCTTGTAGGTTTCTCCTACAACGGTTCTAATATGCCTCAGTAGATGGTGTTCCTGTCCAGTGTCCGCAACCACCTATCTCCTATTGCTCACGCTACATCTTCCATATATCCCATCGCCCGATACCTTGCTTTCGAATATCGTCTAGCCCATACCACATACGCACAGTCTGTCCTATCCTTGGATCTTGTCATTCTCTCACATATATAGTTCACGCATTTCTTCAACTCGTTCATTTAAATAATTCATAATTGTTACATAGAGGTACATACAGGATGGATATACATAGGTTAATGGTCATTTGCAGTCTTTGTCCATACCCTAGTTTCGGCTCCAGAAAAAAGCACCATTACCTTGCTATCTGTTTTCTGTTTTCTGGCCTCTCATCAACTTCATCCCACTCATCGTCCACGTCGAATCTGTCTCGCATTCACGCCTGCGCAGCCCCAAACCCAACGAACAACACCCGCCAAACAGCCAGAGCCATAACCGTAGACCCACCACACAACTCTCCCCTGCGCAGCGTGCAAAGCAAGACACGCACATACATCTATTGTCACTAAGATACCTGCACCGACACCACGCAAGAGGTTATCAATGTCAAAGGTGGCGTTCATCCCGTACTTGCCTATATCAAATTGCTCGAAACATTGTTGATCGGCCTAGTATCAGCAACAAGATGTCGTCGTAGATGGGAAGCACATCAGGATATCGATCGAGGAACTCAAAATTAATCGTTAATAAGGCCAGATTAAAATTCAAGAATATACGGTATCAAGGGCCATAACGTGTAAGTATACCACCAATACCATGTAAAGGAGCAGCATACATATGAAGTAGAGTATGTTGTAGAGGAATGTCGCAACATCGACAAAAACAAGTCACTTGCACGATGCATCACCGACGGGAACGACCACGAAACTGCCATCCTTCCCAGCCCTGATGATGTGCCCATCGACATAAGCCCAGACCACGGAATCTGAGTTGCTCGGGTACCACCGCACGCCCTCCAGGCGCCTGTTTCGAGCATCCCTGTCAGTGCCAAAAGTCACAACGTGCCGGTCTGTATCAAAGAAGGATGGTTTCCGATGTGTCTGTACTTTTAGGATGACGCTCGCCGCTTCCTTTTCATCTGACAAGACGCCCATCCCATTGCCAGTCATCGCCAACACCACAGGCCGATCATCCACGCACGTTGCCACAATGTGAGCGCCATTCGGTGAAAAGGAGAGTGAAGATACTCCTAGCACACATGTAGGGAGGGAGGACAGTAGTTCGTAAGTCACGCTGTCCCACAGATAAAATGTCCCATCCTCCGAGGCTCCCGCTATTCGTGATTCATTGTCTGAGAAGGCGATGGCGTGGATGAAGGTCGAAATTCCCTGAAGTGGATCTCCGACTACCTTGACTGCGTCAAGCCTCCAGCACAGGATCTGGGTAGCAGCCACGGACACGACAAGGTTTCCTTGGGGAGAGAATGTCGTCCATTTGGGTTCGAAGGTGCTGGTGGTTTCTCGTGAAATTGGTGCAAGGTTATAGATCTTGAGACTCCGGGAATGTTTTGAGTGGCCCTCGAGCACAAGTTGTGATCCGTCAGCCGTGAACACTGCGTTGAAGACGCCGGAAATAACCCGTAACAGGGTTGACTCGTGCACGTCCCAAATCTGGAGTGTCCATAAGTCGCAAGCGAACGCGATATTCCCACATGATCTAAAACCCACTCCAGATACGGGACCATTGAGAATCCATGGATCATATATTGGTTCCCCCGTGCGAGCTTTCCATAGGTAAGCTATACCATGCTTGGAGCCCCCTAGAAGAAGTTGGGAGTCCGGCGAGAAGGCAATCGAATATTCACCTCCTAGCTCAAATTCAAAGGAACATAATTGGCGAAACGGCGATGACTCCCAGAGGTAAGCTCGTTTACTCGTGCATGAAATAAACAGAGTCTCGTCTGGCGAGAAGGCTACACCCCTGACGGGTGATTCGTGTCGCAGTGAATGAGGTTCGCTGATATAGCATCCACTCTTGACGTCCCAAATCTCCATGGAGGCGTCGCAGGAGGCTGAAGCAATGTAATTGCCCTTTGGTGATATCTTAAGAGTTGTAACATGTTCCTGGTGGCGTTTGGGAAGTGTCGCTATGAGAGCGCCAGAGTCGACACCCTGAAGGTATATGCGTCCGTCGAAAGTGCTAAAAACAACCTCCTTCCCGTTGAATGAAGGCTCAATAAGATGCAGCGCCGGCTCGTTTATAAACGCGAATTTCTTGCTGAGGGCATATGAATAATGCTGTAGGGAGGATACTTGGTCCGCCCCAACTGAAAAGATTCGGCTTCCATCTGGGGAGAACCAGAGGTGCCCACTATCCAAAGTTATTGATATCGGCATTACTGGAGAAGAACCCTCCTTGAGGTTCCAAAGTAGGGAACGACTGTTGAAGGAGGTCCTCACAAAGGTAGGATTGGTTTGGACGGAGAAAGCAAGTGGTCCAGCGCAGTTTTGTTGACAGGAGCGGTTAACGATCGCCTCTAACTGAGCAAGTTCTCTGACCTCAGAACAATCGTTCACAATCCCTGTTGCTTGAGGTACGTGTGAAAAAATGTACCGGAGTGAATAAAGTGCGGCAGTGGATAGGACTCTGAGGCTGGACCTCGTCGTCGCCTGATGTGTGTCCCGCATGTCAGGATATGCGGTGATGAGGTGCCGAAGGCACAGGATGGCCATTTCGGCATTTGCGGTGTCGATGTTGATATGGAGAGGGACCGGGAGGGATTCGTCGGCACTAGTTAGGAAGTCGAAGAAAGCCTTGTGAGCTTGTGGGATCGTGTCCTCGGTGACTTGGCCAGAATCTGTGACGAGCACGGTCCTCAGATTCTCGACAAAATTTCTAATATCAACGTGGTCATGTTCAGAAGTCCGCCGTAGATCCAAAAATGCAGTGAGATTGCGGATGTTCATCGATTCTTGAATAATCATTAGGGCTCCCATGATACGGCGAAAGACTTCGAAGTCCCACTCGTCGGCTGCTTCTTTGGGATATGAAAACATAAGGATCCTGCGGTATAACGTTCTGAGATCCACTTGGTGCCTTTGGTTGAACTCGAGAAAGACTTCATCGGGATTTTGCTTGCCACGAAGTCGCAGGCGCGCATCAATGTAGTTGCACGCCGTCACAGCCCAGATGAAAAGGCCGGATGCCGCCGTAGCTAGTTGCTCCAAATGCTCCTCTCTGGGCCATATTACGGTAGGCGGGAGATATTTCATTGCGATTTCCGCAAGACGATGTCTGAGAAGTTTTTTGATATCGTGGAGTGATTTTTCGCCGTCAGTACGGATTTCTAACTCCTTGATGTTTTGTCCGTGAACAGATCGCTTGAACCGTCTGAGGATCTCGGCTTCTGGACGGCTGGAAATAAGGATCTTTGCGTTACGGTGTTGGTGGGAGAGTTTCGAAACAAGGTCCGAGAACACGGTCACGGTGTTGCCTAGATGCTCCCTGCGGAGCTGGTCTGGCACATCATGGTAGCTACTGGTTTCGTCCAAACCGTCGAAAATAACCACAACAGGATCATTTGGGTGGTCGCTTGCGGCGTTCTCGATAGTATCAAGAAATAGCTGAGCAGCCTTTTCGGGTGTATCGAATGAGAATATTCGTTCCTTCAGGGTGTCGTACAGGTGCTGCTCGACAGTGTCCGATTGTCTGTAGAGGTCACGAATGACGGTTGGAAAGTAGTAAAGGGGGTTGGTGGTGTTACGATTGGTGTGGCTGATGAAGAACTGTGCTCCGAGATTACCCTGAGACTGGCAGTATTCTGCAATCGAGGCTGCGATAGTCGATTTACCGCATCCCGGAGGGCCTACGATCCAAAGAGCATTCTGTGACGTGTCCTCTGAGTGGTCGTTAATCCAGTCTTTAATCTCATTCAGGATGTCGTCCCGTGTGCCAGGATGACATGCCCGCTTGTTTTGCGCGGTGTACGAGGGATCCTTGACGGTACGATCTAATAGTTTTTCTTTTATGAACCTTCGCCTCTCCTTCTCCATGAGAATTTGCTTCTGGATTTGATGTCACAATACGTGAGGATCAAGGGCAAGACAACTCACAA
Source organism: Tephrocybe rancida (assembly GCA_018858115.1). NCBI lineage: Eukaryota > Fungi > Basidiomycota > Agaricomycetes > Agaricales > Lyophyllaceae > Tephrocybe > Tephrocybe rancida. The sequence continues at coordinate 21,282 of JABCKT010006564.1, forward strand.
GGTGGCTGTCAAGTGTCTCTCTGAGATTTTCAATAGCGGTAGCTACCGCAGATTGACCAGAAACTCCCGTCCACAACATTTGATTGATTGAGCTGAGGCTCCCAGAGATGACAATCAAGGAGAGATCCTGACGAGAGAGGCAGATGAACATCATGATCGATTTCCTAATGACAAGGCGTACATTGAACAATTTACGTGCTTCGTCCATCCGAGCTCGAAATTCGTCGATCTCCTTCTTAGTTTTGAAGTTTGCAAGGCTCCACCTCTTGTCCTTCTACAATAGGTGCTGAGTATTTGAAGCAGCAAGATAAGAAGAAACCAAAGTACCAATCGATCGACAGCCCAGGAGCATATGCCATTGATGAGATCACTACATAGTTGTCAGTATTGAGCTTCACCCGCAAAGGCAGCATGTACCGCATCTGGGCAAGATTCTCCCATGTCGTCGCTGTGAAGCGCCCGACCCCTGCCTGATTAAACGACGCTTTGACACGATTGACCCAGTTGAGGATTTCCATGGCGAAATCTTGAACTTCTCTTTGAGCGATGCATATTTTCTGATAGCAGTAAGGATTAGAACTGATTGTAAGATGGGAGTTGATGTAGCATGCGTACGACGCCCAGTTGAAAGAGACAAGCCACGGCTTTAATGAAGCCGCGCACAGGAAACAGGACATCTGGTATCACCTCGACGATATCTCTTCCTTGTTCAATTGCATCGCTAGCAACCTCCAGCACGTATTCGATGCGCCTCTCTGGGTGGTCTAGGGTCCATTTCGACAGTGCGCTGAAAAAGGCCTCATCGAGCTCCCACTTGTCTAGCGCCTCGTCAGATATTTGACCCCGGAATCGACTTGTTGTACACATCATCGACACTCATCGAAGTTTTCGTAGGTTGGCAACGACGGACCTTTGAGTAACTGTGAGAGATCGCCGAGAAAACATGCTCATCCTCGGAGGTGGTGCCTGTCCGGAACACCACTTGGTCGACGGGTGTGCTGCTCGAGAGGTGAGCCGTTAGCGTCGTTACGCCAGCCAGCAGAAAAGGTCACTGACCTTTAATAGGTGGGTGTTGATTCAGATAACTGCAATCGTTACACGAGTTGCACTGCCAATGCACGTTGAGCCATCAAACAACGCTGTGTTCGCCGGTTGCCTAATTTTAGCAGAACGAGGTTGTTTGAGCAGCTTAAGGAACTTCATAAAATACAGTCACATTACCTTCCTTCAGGGGTTTGTCCTGTGAGTCGTATGTCAGGCCTGTACAAGATGGGCCAATGATGGTAGGTCGAATGACGATAGAGGCTGTCCGAGGAAGTGGCAGACCACGAAATTAGCATGTGAAATGTGACAGTGCGCACAACGTGGCTTTCAACAGGTCTTCCCAGACCCAAGCGCAGATAGCTGTGGACAAAATCGTTGATGATCGTTGTCTGGCCACCAGGCGGGGCACTGAAGTCACAAGTCCTGTCAGGGAGCGGCAATATTAAATCCAAGACAATTCTAAACAGCTGCTACCATAAATTGAAAGCCCGAAACCGAGGTCAAGAGAATTTTACTTACTGAGTGACCTTGCAAACATTTGGGTCAAAAGTCGCAACGGCTTGTGATCTCTGATGACTTGAGTGACGACAAAAATACCACATGGAACAGCCATTACCCGTTCTGACCTCCGAGTTAGTCGACGTGCGTGGACTTGTTTGCCTCAAGCATTATCCCCCGCGCTACGGCTCATCGACGTGGTTTCGACTCGAGGCGTGTATGGGAAATGTCAGAGATTGGACAGAGAATTCGGAGGGGGGGGGGGCACAGATCTCGAAGCAAGTGGTCCTGAACACATCCTCATTGCCATACATGGTGTTGAACGTGCTGTCCTCAAAAAGCCCTTCAAAATGGTAGTGACGAACGTCCAGTATGGTCAGACGAACGCCCTAATGGCATCTTTGGGGGTTTTCTTATGAATCCACTTCTGCTAGCCAGCAGGTATATCCTCGTATTTCAACTTTTGACAACCCCACTAGATGCCAATGCCGCTAAGCACCACCACCCCGATCCTCGACACGGATCAGGATGCAAGGCAGAAGAGTCATCATCCGTACTGGGCCTTCCGGAGTGTGCCTCAATTCTATTCCATCAGTTTCATGCCTGCTTGGAATGCCGCTAAGCGCCTTGTACTGGTCATTGGAAGCGTGGACTACTGAAGGAAACGATTTTGCATTTTGTGCGGCCGACGGGGAGGAAGGGCTGTCGGACTTTCGTGCCGCACCTCCAAAATCCGACTTTCGACACTGGGCGGATTGTTGTCGTGGAAATAGGCCTGTGGTTGTCTAGAAGCCGATTATAACTGACTGGAGAGCTAGCAGGGGCTTGCGAAACATAAGAGAATACAGTCTTGGAAGCTCCTGAGGTGGCATGCGACTTCAAGCCATTGACAAGCATGAATTTCTGGGGTATAGCGATATCCGGTAAAGTCGCTATGAGCATGTCGTGTAGCCTCACCGCTGGCCACGGCGCAAACGCGAGGAGATGCGCGACCTACCGAGTCCATGAGCCTCCAGATCACCCTCAAGGCCGTACTAGTGTCGAGAATTAGTTATGCAGAATTGCTGAACTCTTCCTGAAATTGGCAGAGCCTATTTGCTACTGAACATAGCAAGGTCCGAGTCAACACCACGAGGCGGTGGCCCCTGGTAAGCACTAGCTTAAAGTTCCTTGTAGAGATCGGTTTGTCGTACGGCTCCGAGGAGAGGGTTGTTTACTCGGTATTTGCCGCATCTTCTCTCCTCCTCCCATCATGGCGACAAGGAGCTACACTATCTATTCCCATTATGACCCTCAGAAAAAAGAAAGTATACCTCAACGCGATACCAGCTCCCAGCCTGAGAGCTCCGACTCCGAGTCTTGGGAGTTTGATCCAGCATTCAAACCTCCTCCCGCGCCGCCTCCACGATTTGTTCCCGCCACTCTTCCCGTCCCTGAGTGGGACTCTGGAAATGCTCTGGCAAGTTCCTCGAAACTGTCAAATGCGCCTACAGCTAGCGAGGTGTCCAGCTGGTACCGCTCATTGACGAGCAATCGGGCTGAAAAGCTGATCAAAGTGCAACCATCGCCATCATCGCTTCCGTCTTGCGACACGCAGAAGCCTCCCTCGAAACCTGTCGAGAAGACGGGCAAGAACAACTGGTTTATCTTGAATGCTATTCATTCCAATCCTGAGGTCCAATCAGTTGGGAAGACGTCGTCTTCTACAACGCTAGCTGATATCATTGCTCGAGATCCACCTCCACTCCCGGACGAGCAGCGGTTCAAGCCCCCTGTATGGCTCGAGATTGGACCCTCAAACAAAGGATTTGCCATGTTGCAACGCAGTGGGTGGAGTGAAGGCGAACCGCTTGGTCCTGACGTCGTTCGCCAACCTACCGTTGCCTCTCATACAGAGATGATTGATATGGAGGCTAGAAAAGAATGGAACGCATTTGTGAAGCAGGAGACAATAGAGGTGGGTATGGAAGGGTATGACGATGTGACTGAGTTGCGACAGGTCGATATCATAGACTTGACCGCGTCAGATTCTGAGCCAGACGCGGAGGACGATAACATGGCTCCATCCGCCAACCTCGAGGGCGGGACCGAACACCTGGAGCCTAACGGTACCCATGGCCGGACTGCACTACTTGTACCGATCGCGACAGTGCTAAAATCTGATCGGCTAGGCATAGGCCTGAAGGCCAGAACCGTGGGCCCATACAGAGCATCGCAGAAAAGGGTAACTCACAACGCGGCGGCGATGGCGGCACACATCAGAGCAGCTGAAGAGAGCCGTCAAAAGAAGAAACAGTTTGGGAGGGGCTCGAGGGGGTACAACGTTCAAAGGAAGAGGGACGAAGCCGACAGAAAACATCTGCTCGCTTACATGAACGACTGACCCTCGCCGGTTTTGATACTTGCATTCTCTACCTACAAATACATCGTCCCTCAGGTACTGCCATTCATGATAAGTATAATTACAGATGAATAAAGAATTTATGCGAAGGGTATCGAATTTGAGTTAGGCATTTCTTGGTTGGTTCGTAAAGGGAAAGAAAACAGATATCGACCTCAAGCCCATACGCCCTTTGCAGGTTCACATTTGACGTCGGCGACATACATTCGTAGCCACTGGACCATCTCCTTACTGATTTGGCTGCATCTGGTGACGTCGATGGCGCGGAGCCGGCGAGGCGCCAACAAGGGCATGAGATGATCGCTCAGAGATTGTGTCTTTCTAGAACGTGGTAACGCTACACGTGAAGCTGAAGTGGGCGATGGGTACGGAGTGTAGGCATTAGGATTCACTGGTAACCGAGACTCCACGAAGCTCCGAAGCGAGTCCCAATCGAAGGCAGTGCATCCATCCACGCTCAGAATCTCGAGCCGTGGACAAATGCAAGGTTGGGATGACGAAAGGCCCTATATGGACGATTAACACAACGGGAGGACAAGGGAAAGAAACCGAATATGTACCTTCAAGAAACCGGATGAAGTGTCCTCTACGTCGATAAGGTCGAGCGAGACCAGGGAAGGAACGCGTCGAAGGAAATTGACGAACTTGATCTCGTTAAACAGGCACGACTCGATCCGCAAGTGAAGCAAAGGAAGACGTGACGATGCCTGTGCATATAAGAGCTGAAGCACAGGTGTGACATTCTCCAAGTAGCACATCTCCAGGGATTCCAGGCTCGGAAAGGCGATATGGCTCATGATTTGCCGCGTCAACCCAATACCAGAATAGTAGAAGGAAATTCTCGTGAGTCGGCGAAGCTGAATGAGCTGTGAGAGGGGAGGAGGTACGAAATCACTGGGACGGCAGACATCGGAATCCACACTGGAGATGTTTCGCAAAGCTAGTTCCTCCAAGCCAGGGCATTGTCGAAGGATGTCGAGGAGGGTGCTGGCAGACGGGGTGAACGAATTGAAATAGCCACCCAACTTCAGGATGCGGAGGTTAGATATAAGTCTAGGGTCCCATCCAAAATTAAAAGAGGTGAGCGAGCACGATTGCAGCCGCGGGGTATGACCTTTGAAGATGGGAAGTGTGGGCGTCGAATAAGTATCATCCTGCATTGAGTGATGTATGTGAATGGACAGTGTCTCAAGAAGGGGGGCTTCTTCCTGGCATCGTAAGAGAGCAGCGTGTGCCTGAGGACGATTAGGAACGCTGAGATGAAAAGACTTCGTCCTCCACAACGCGGGGCGAATCAGGTCCATTGCATGAATCACATGTTCTGTGATACTGGTGGTGTATTCCATCCGCGGCCCGAAATTGATAGTAATGTCGAGATGACATGACTTCGAGCGTTCCAGCTTTCGCCGCGCCTTCTCGAGGGAATCGTGAGGGCTCACAGAGATTTTCGCCCATAGAGTCGGGGTGCTTAGCGCCACTTCCGACCAATATCGGCTAAACCATGGCGATTTCAATTTCTATACCACGAGGCAAGCGCATAAGAAAAGAAGACGCACCAAACAAGCATCAGAGTTGATACCATCACAGGATCTTCGTCCCCGATCCCCATAACCCCCATAACAAATATCGATGATAATAGTTCACTAGGAAGTCGCAAAACAGGCGATTGCAAGCGGACCGCTTGCTCGAGATGTGACTCCAGTTCGTGTCGTCGGCTCATCAAGGTCGCCATAGTGGTATCTAGACTATTGATGGCCTCCCGCAGAAGGGGAATCGATATAGTTGGTGCGCTCCGTGGGGTCCTTCCGTCATCTCCTGGTAGTACGGTCCTCCTCGCAGGCACCATAGACGAGCAGGAGCCTCGGACTGGCGCTCTCCGCCTGGTAGTCGTTGTGAAGGCATTTACCGGCATGCGGGCAGGTATGCTCGACATTGTCGAAGGTCCGGGAAGGGAGGGTAGGTGGGCGCTCCTTAAATAGTGGAATGGACGGTATCCAGCACTAGCTTATTATAGTATGTGCGGCCTGCTGAAGGCGCCTCGAGTCCCTGCCGGCTCCCTTGTTATTCCGATATCCATCATAATTGCTTTGTGGTGCAGAACGCACCTTGTTTCTGGCACAGATAAAGAGGAATTGAAAGGCTTATGGCAACGAAAACTGGGACATTCCCTGAGCTTATAAGGGGCAGAGCGATCGCGTATTGATAAAGATGTTCCTGCCCAAAGTTCTACCCTTGTGTTTCCGGTTTCAGCACGAGGCAGAAAGCATGCCAAATTCTGCGTCGCAGCGGGGCATTAGATCCAGAAACGCCTGATGGCTGACCTGCAACGTGGGATAAAATAATGAGCATCTTCAACACGAGGGAGAAAACGAGGCAAGGTGTTTGGACAAAGTTCACGATTGTTTTCGTCAATTCGGCATTTGAACTCCAGTCAGCCCGCTTACCTGGGTCGTCCACGCCTTAAATCTGCCTCGCAACTTACCGCGTTCACAAATCCATTTGGTCACGATATGGAATGAATCATCACTTCGATTTCTCTAGATGGCAACCCGAAGGGCATACTGGGCTACGTGGCAAATCTTGCCTCTAATAAAAATACAAAAGATCTACTCAAGCCAGGCGTCTAGGCCCCTAGTACACTAGTAGATCTATCTGTTGCACGATAGTAGAAGATTTGACAAAGAACCTGCTCGAAAAAGATATCACGGCATGCGAACACATGGATGAGAAGGGATGACCACAAAACGCTCTGCAGACACTCACGAAAGCATCCAAAAACACCGTCAATGCGCTCCCTAGAATATCCCCATCAACATCAAATAAGACTGTCAAGCAATTTCGAAATAACCCACCTGCCAACCAACCCGCATTCGTGATCAGATACTTCGAATCGATGCTCTTAGCACAAATTGATAATGCGTAGGTGGAATTGCCAAAAATCGCAAAGAAAAAAAGGGCTGGCGATAGGCCCTCACATCGTGTTTTGAAGTTTTTCGCTGCCATGATCAAAGGTCAGAAAAAGCGCAGAAAAAGCCAAGGCAATTGTCCTGACAGATTTGCGGCAACCGAGCCCCTAGCTTTTTGAAAAAAAGTTCATGAATAGATACTCTCGGTGCATGACAAAGAAACTACTCACGTAGAGTAGCGCGCTGCTCCATCCTAAGGCTTGTACTTCCCAGCGAAGTTCCTTTTTGGGCGGCGTTTGATCACCTCCTTCGGCGCCACTGCCAACCCACCACGCCAGGATTCCCACTGCGAACACAAAAAATAAGGCACCAGTATATCGCACAAGCAGCACCGAGTTTTCAATGGGCTCCGGAGATGGTTGGTTCAACAGGGGTTCGCTTTCGTCCGAGGAGTCCGATAATTGTTCATTTCGCCTCCACCGATAATAGTAGATCTGGCCTAACAGGATGAGGTCACACACAGAGTACTATCGAGGGGTCAGACGGTATTCAAACACAAGAGGACTCCAACAACTCACGTATACTGCAAGGATGATCACAGTTGGCAGTAGTCCTCCTGCAACCGCTCCAATCAGATTGGCTAAATCGCCTAGAAGCCATATGACGACAAAAAATATGCTCAGGCCTTCGCCAGATTGGAGCGAATAGTTCTCGTAAATCTGAGGCGAGTAGACAATTATCCTTTAGTAGATCAAAAGGGTCAGGTGGCCGAAAGGCGGAAATTGGTTCCTTGACGCACCAGCAAGCGATAGAGACCCAGCCGAGCTAGTCGGAACACAAAGTATGACTATTGAACAAACCATTAGGAAGTTGCGAGAACGCACAATGCTGCTCAAGCTGTCGTGGACATCGAGCATTCTGAATCCTAGGGAGGTGGTTGGGAAATTTTGTGTGACGTGATTGGACAAGGGAGTTTGAAATTGGTTGCGTCACGCGGCGGCAAGGTTTTGATTTCACCCGGCTACATACCACTCGCTACTCACCAGCAATGAACGGGCAGGAAGCGTTCCGGAGACTTGCTAACCAGCTGAAAACTGCCAGCTCGAGGGGAGGCGGGTCGACTCCGGGAGGCAAAGGTTTATTCGCCGGTAGTGGACTTCTTGTAGCCCTCGTTGGAGGTGGGTTTGCCTTGAACGCGAGTCTGTTCAATGGTGTGTAGCTTCAAATTTCGCCTGCCTTCGGCTTCTGATATCTATTGACTGCAGTTGATGGTGGTCACCGTGCCATCAAGTACACTCGGTGAGTGCTCTTGTCTTGTCATTCCTCGACAATAACCAACGGGTCGGCCTCAGCTTGCACGGAGTAAAGGAAGAAATCTACAATGAAGGAACACATTTCAACGTCAGACTCTTTCTACGACCTTTTAACAAAAGTATTGACGTTCAGCTTAGATTCCATGGTTTGAGACACCAATCGTTTTCGACATCCGTGCAAAGCCTCGAAATGTCGCAAGCTTGACTGGCACCAAAGGTCTGTATTCTTGTTCTTTGTGGATAGTATATTGACAGCATATCCCTAGACTTACAAATGGTAAATATTACTTGCCGTGTTCTTTCGCGCCCGTCCACGGCCGCTCTGCCAACAATCTACCGGGAGCTCGGCAAAGACTATGACGAAAGGGTTCTACCATCCATTGTCAACGAGGTGCTTAAGAGTGTTGTGGCACAGTTCAATGCTAGCCAGCTGATCACACAGCGAGAGCAAGTATGTCCCTTCGTCAATCTGGTTTCTACTACTGCTAATTCTCTTGCAGGTTTCTCGCTACGTCCGCGATAACTTGACTGAGCGTGCTCTAAAATTCCACCTTGTTCTGGACGATGTTTCTATCACACACGTGGCTTTCTCACCCGAATTTACACACGCTGTTGAAGCCAAGCAGGTGCCTATATCACTTCCGTCGATCCATTGCACGTATCTTAATACAGCTTAGGTTGCTCAACAAACAGCACTTCGTGCCGCTTTCCTTGTTGACCAAGCCATTCAAGAAAAACAGGTTCGTATGCCGAATATGAGATATATCACATTTTGCTAACTTATAGAAACAGTCGATCATAGTCCGTGCTCAGGGTGAAGCACGAAGCGCGGAGCTCATCGGAGAGTCCATGCGTAAAAATAAAGGTTTCCTTGAACTTCGGCGATTGGAAGCAGCTCGAGACATCGCCAACCTCCTTGCGACATCAGGAAACCGGGTGATGCTCGATTCTCAGACCTTGCTCCTTAATGGTATGCTACCCAGCTTGTACTCTCTGTTGCGCGAATCTCATTCCAGCTACAGTCGCTGGCAATGCCGAAGATATTTTCAATGTAAAAAAATAATTTCCTCTACTAAATATCGATCTTGGTCACATCACATGCCATGTCACTCGACGCGTTGAAATTTAAAATGATTACTCTATCCTTTCAAGTTGATTTGCCACTTTCACGCTCCTGTTACTTGCTATATTATCATGCCCGCACGACATCGTACCGCAGACAAGAAACGGCCAGCTAAGTTTCATGATGACTCGGACAACGACACAGCTTCAGGTTCCGAGGCGTGTTCTCACAACGAAAGGAAGAAAGTCAGATGGGAGCAGAACACAACCACCAATGAGACGTCTGTCGAAGAGGATAGCAACTCAGACGAAGAAGTGACTCATGTCAAGGTGCAATATTTCCCAGCATTGGTGGATTCGTTCGCTTAGCTTCGCCTAGACATGTTTGGCAGCATGGTGCAAGCAGTGAGTTTATCCACATCCGGTATACAGTTTTGCTCAGCCGATCCGCAGCGGGCGAGTGGGATGTGCCTATTACGACTCTTTCAAGGGTGTTATATACGTCCTGGAAGATACACAGGAGTCTCCCCATTTTGACCTTACCACCATGCGTTCGACTTTAGCTTTCCTTCAAACGTAACTCATATTGAAATTGACACTCAACAGTCCTGGAACAGTCGAACCCTAGCATCGTGTTGACAAGCTCTAAAGCTGACGACGAATTTATGGATACTCTTCGAGATCATAGTAAAGCTATCCTATCTATCTCGAAAACACGCATACATTGACGTATTGAGGAGTGGATGTAGCCGGCGGCATTTTTCAGATACGACCCCATAAAGAGTTTAACCCTTCCAAAGGACGCGATCGCTTGCTTTCTCTTCACCTCTTGTCTGATCTTCCGCATGGAGAATTACCCTCAGATTCCGCTTCTTCCAATGTTGGTTCGAACACTGGGAACGCTTACGACTTCATGCGGAAGCGCCGGGATGTCACCGGCGACCCCACCTTGAAGAAATGGAATGCCTTGATCAGGTTGTCGAACTTCACAGCCGTAGATACCTCCCCTCTTTGCGTAAGCCTCTCCACATGCCTACAACTTCATTTCCTAATGGACTTTCCCACATATAGATGGCATCTATCGGAGCACTTCTCGACCACGTTGTTCGTGAACGTGCTGTTGGTGATCTCGATGATGAAGGTATTGGAGGGTTGGATATACGGGACATTGAGATTCTCTCTCTGTAAGCAACCTGTCAACACGTCCTTTGAAAATGCGTGCTTAGCGGGTCTGTATGACAAGTGATCAAGTCCTGCAGATAAACTCGGACGCATTATTGTCCGGTGACTTGTTCGTGATGCATGAGGCGATTCTAACTTCATAACTAGCTCGCTACAGATTTTCGAGAACGAGAGCCACGCATCCGTTCACTCCGATAAAACCAAGGAAGGCCTCTCCCTTTTCGGTTAGTCACTTTTGCATAAACACCTTCTTGAAGCGTGTAGAATGAATCAATTTAGGCATCCTCAATGGGACCAACACTAGCCTCGGCCGGTCCCTATTGCGCACTTGGCTCCTGAGGCCTTCTCTCTCCCTCGACGTCATAAACAAAAGACACGACGCGGTCGAATGCTTTTTACACTCGGAAAACCTAGTTGCTGCAGGGTCTATGCACCCACATTTAAAAGGCATAAAAAATGTTCCTCGAATGCTGAGCGTTTTGAAAACAGGAAGAGGCAAAGTCTCTGACTGGCAAGGTCTTGTGAAGGTTGTCATTCTTCCAAAAGCACAAGCTGAGGACTGATCAATCCATATACCAGTTTACGTTCCATGCAACCATGCTTCGAGAGACCTTGACCGAGCTACATATGGTTTCACAGATACAAATTGTGGAAAAGGTTAGATTTTTTTATTGAAATACTTTATGGCTAATCTTATTATTGCCTATACAGCTTATGTCCGCTCTGGACGTTGCAACTTTCAAGGACATCGGGCGCAGGATTAACGAGACGGTTCTATCCCGCTCCCATCCTAATTACTCCGGAGTCTGTCCTAACCAACGTACGGCTTATAGATCGACTGGGAGGAGTCTGTAAATGCAGCAAGACCTTGCGTACGGCCTCATGTCGACGAAGAGCTGGACAATAGAAAACATGTATATCACGGCATCGACACTGTTCTGGTACGCCTTCACGCACGGTTCCGGGAATCGGGCTGAACCATTCATGCCTTGTTAATCAGTCCAAAGTGGCAGAACAAATCTGCGAGACGGTCCCTCGAGACTATGCGTCCTCTCTCAACGTCGTATATTTCCCGCAGCTTGGTTCGTTGGCCGGGCAATTTTGCTAACATCATCTCATGCTTCCCATTGTCAAATAAAGGATTTCTAATATGTATTCCCATGCTAGAGGAATGGAAGACCGAAGCCAGTATTCAAGTTATCGATGATTGGACTTTCCAGGTGAATAAACATCCTCGCCACAATGGCATTCTGTCTTTGGCTAAAAGGATACACCGTCAGTTTTCCTCCAAGTAGAAATCAATCCTTGAAAACAAATTCTGCTCTTGGCTGATCTTACCACAGCGAACATGTTTACTTCAAGTCTCAAGAGATGCACGGTAAGCACGTATCCCAACTACTGTCCACGTATACGCGATTCACATGGCATCCCAGATATGGACATCCATATCGGAGATTTGTACTCGACCATCGTCGACCGTGAAATAGAAATCATTCAGGGCCTCTCCGACGAAGTCTTAGTGCATGATGCCGCCATCAGCCAGGCTTGTCACATCTTTGCAGAACTGGACTGCCTCCTTTCCTTTGCAGATGCTTCGCAAGCGTACAACTACCGACGGCCAGTTATGGTAGAGGATAACGTTATTGATATATGGCAGGGAAGGTAAAGCAGATACTCAAAACTCTTGAACCTTTATTTAGTGGTATGCTAAAATATTCCTTAGGCATCCGCTCCAGGAGCAGGTAATTGACACGTTTGTGCCTAATAATGCACGCCTTGTCGGCGGTGCTGGACGCGACCCGGCTGACCAGGATTATACGAGTGACTCCGAGATCGACTTATCGGAGTGGAACAGTGTGCTGTTATGCACAGGGGCTAATGCGTGTGGCAAGGTTTGGAAAATTCCAGACGAGTTTTCATACCCCTGACACTGACGGTGAGAAATTCATGTACGTAGAGCGTGTATCTGAAGCAGGTAGGATACTTCCACCCCTGTTCCCCATGTGCCCAGAGTTACCGGTGGTCAATGACACACTGGCAGATCGCGTTGATTCAATATATGGCACAGGTGTGCCTCACTCCTTCTTCCTGAGGTATTTCGTGCGCTGACCTGTACACCACAGATCGGGTGGTGCGGTTCTCATTGCCCTGAAAGAGTTCATTCCGTTTACGATTTGACCTGGTGACCACCGGCAGCTTCGTGCCAGCCGAATCCGCCAGGCTCGGAATTGTGGACAAAAGTCAGTCATTCGGCTACCTCATGCAAAAATACTAGTGGCTGAACGTGAATGTTGCCAGTATTTACCCGAATTTCCACGCGCGAGTCGGTTTCCAGGGTATCTTCCCGTTTCATCTCTCATGACGTTTGCCATTCACTTTCTGTGTGTATATGTAGGTCCAATCAGCATTCATGATAGACCTCAACCAAGTATCCCTGGCTCTGCGAAATTGTACCGCACGTTCCCTCGTTCTGCTCGACGAATTCGGCAAGGGCACGCTCTCGACAGGCTCGCCCCTCCTTACTTGATCGGCCCTTCATAATTTTAACTTCCAGCTCCTAAACTGCACAGACGGTGCGGGCCTCTTCTGCGGCACTCTACAACACTTGCTCGCGCGGGGGAAGGCGTGCCCCAAGGTCCTCGCCGCAACACACTTCCACGACGTCTTCCGCGTGGACCTGCTCGACCCGCAGCTCTCCCGGATCTCGTTCCGCCATATGGAAGTTATGTTTACCGCTAGCGATGGCTCGCTCCTGCCAATCGGCGCAGATACCGACACAGACACCGATGCTGCGACGGACGGCGCTGGTGTTCGATGCGTCGGCGTTGGGGAGAAGATCACGTATCTATATAGGTGCGCACTGGTGCTATGTGACTTTTGAGTTGATATACAACAGGCTTCATACAGAGTCGCAGAGGGCCTCTCGCTTGACTCGCATGCCGCGAAGTGTGCAGAGATGTTCGGGGTTCCTTCGCGACTTGTCCAACGTGCGCAATACGTGAGGTCAATTATAACACTCCGAGCGTGGGATGGGCGTATCCGCTAGTGAACTGACTTATTGACAGCCACCTCCTCTCCACGCACGAGCTGGGCCGCCTCCTAGACGAAGGTATGACAGAAGAGGAGCGTCTTGATCTGCAGGACGCTGAGGCGGTATGCCGACGATTCCTCGCATGGGACCTCGATGCGCCGGATCAGGACGCGGACGCGAAGACGATGCTTGCGCGATGCCTAGGACGAAAACAGGACGACGACATGGACACGGACGAACGCTGATCAAGATTCCTCGACTAGGCTGATAGAGGCCTACTGGTACAAGTCGAATATGGGTGGCCATTGCTATTATTCAAATGTCTACTCTACTTACCTGCTCGCCTAATTACGATCTCTTCCATGTGTCCATGAGGTCCCCCTCAACCCTGGTGGCGCCCCGAGTGTATTCTTATGTGACTGCGTTACCTTTTGTTTAACGATTATCTTCGAGCTTGAGGTCTCAATGTTGTCTCACTGGGCTACTGGCAAGGTTATGATCACTCCTCTCTAAGTGGTTCTGCGGGAGTGGCATAATGCACAGGATCCGTCACATTGGCGTGCTTTCGGCAGCCTTCCCCGCGATATTTACGTCTTCCTCTTTACCAACCCATCGACCCGCTATAACAGCTATAACCCATCCTAAGGAGCTGAGGGGCGCGTTCAGTTCCGTGGTGCAACGGAGGTATTTTTCACTATGGAAAGAGCCAAGGTCTGCATTGCCAGTGCAAGTGGAGTGCGTGAATGATACCGAGAACGTCTCAGCCTGTTGCCCAACTTGAACCTCACAGTGAATTCTTCCCTCCCGTCACAATAATTATTTGGATGCGGCGGATAGATGGTATCTAAGTATCGGAGCACTTCTTGTTGTTCGTTAACAGGTTATCGACCTACAGGACGGTGAAGCGGGACGTTTCCTCGCAAGGGGCCTCGATGCGGCAAAGCGGGACATGGACGCGACTTGCACGATGCCTAGGACGAGAACAAGACGACGAGATAGACACTGACGAAAGCTATTCGTGACTCCTTGACTTTGGTAGCCTACTGGTGCAAGCCGAACGGCATGTGCGGCCGTTATTATGATTCTAATGTCTATTCTACTTCTGTGTATCCGTCTAAATTAAAAAACCTTGTCCATTGGCTTGTATCCATACTTGCGAAGGCCCGCCCGCCTTCACTCCTTGTGAATCTCCAGCCCCGGTGGCGCCCCAAGTGCAATCTTGATCGCGTCGTACATCAAGAATTGCGACGACACAAGGCCCGCAGTCATGATCATCCTCGGGCCCAAACCCGCAAACAAGCCCTTGAAGCCCGCCTCGCGCGCCAGCACGCCCAAGCGGTACACCATAGATCCTGTCGGCCCGTGGCCCTTGTTAATCTGCGACAGCAGAGTGTCCGCGGGCTGGCTGAGGATAGCAGCTGCAAAGCCGGCGGTGATGCCGCTGCCGAGCGCGATGCTGAAGTTCGCGGTGGATGAGAGGTTCTTTCGCGTCTCAGGCGTCATGGAGCGGTATATGAACTCGTGGCAGAGTTCGTTCACGGTGAACTGCCCGATGGCGTAGGGAATTTGTCTTTGATGAGATGAGATTATGAGTGAGTGAGTGAGTGAATAATGGGGACGAGTGCGGCTTACTTGCAGAGGATGGGTAGGAAGCCGGCGTAGAGCTCGCGGAGGCCGCCTTCGCGTGCCAAGCGAGTGAAACCACTCACGAGGCCGGTGGCGTACCCGCGCTGGGACACGAGGCGGATGCGCGTCGCCTCCAAGGGGGTGAGCAGGATGTCTGCGAAGAATCTATAGCGCGTGCCTTCAGAACGCCAATCTACACTAAAACACACGGGGGAAAGACGCACTCTGCGATACTGGCGGCGCCGAGGTATATGGCAGTACGATGCGCAATAGCGGTCTCTTGGTCGCCCGCGACCTCGGTGAGCGTCTTCTTCCAGAACTCGTACCCGGCGAATTTTGCGCCGCCTTGGACGAGGTATCCTACGGCGGTGGGCCCGAAGCCTGTGAGGAGGGCACGGGCACCCTCTTTGGAGACGACCTGACGCGTGCCAGAGACGAAGCCGAGGCCCTTAAATGTGGGGTCAATCTGTATACGGGTTTTGACAACGTCGATTGCTAGGATGGCTTGTTAAGGTAATATTGAAGTAAGGAACGAGGCGACTTACGGGTCATGGCACCGTGGCTCAGGCTAGAATGCCATGAGTGTGAGTAAAATATATCATATCAATAGACGTACGTAGCACATATTGCGCCTGTAGGTGGCGGTCAGGGTTGAGCGCAAGTCAATATTTAGAAACTAACCTGCAAGGAAGAATGACTGGTAATCGCCTGCAGTGAATTGAGGAATAAGAAAGGGACGCTTGGCTTTTGGTTTTTCGAGGGAAGACATTGCGGGAGATGGATGCTGGTGGAGTTGAAGGCCATTTATAAAGGTGGACAAGATAACGGATAAGTGACGTCAGGGAGTCCGGTTACTTTCTGACTGGGGACTTGAATGTCATATTAACCGTCTTTGCCGCACATTCCGTGATTGTCGTGCCCAATTACTCTTCTGTATATCTCCCATATGCGCATCCATACGCAAATAGCCATTTCTCATGTAAGTATGAGTTCTCATGGCCGAAGACCATGCGTTTCAGTAGTTGTAACGTGTTCCTAGTTGATGGCCCATAGTTTTCGAGTTCGTCGGGATCGCAACACGCATTGGGCGTCTGAGAGTTTTACGAGACCTGTGCCAATTGCTTGTAACGAGACTTGAGGCTTTTTACGTTCGTGATGACAAGGAGAGAACAAGTTGTGTGTGTGGCTGTGCCAAACAGCGACAAGACAAGTTTGATTTGCGTCTCCCATCAAGCTCATGGATAACCAATCGAGAGCCCAGTCACCTTCACAGCTCTCAGCATCCTCGACCAAGTATCACCATCCATACTTTACCCCTGCCGAGGTCAAATACCTGTCCCATAAACAACGCGGAAAACTCACAGAAACACAAGAGGAGAAGGCCCGGCAAAGTGCTTGTGGTTTCTTGGAGGCCCTCGGGGCGCGTATCGGCTTGTGCGACACCTTTCCACCTTTCAAAAGCACAGAAAGTCTGACGGGTATGTTGTCCATAGCCCACGCAAAACAACTGCGACAGCCCAGAATCTGTACCACCGCTTTCACCTGTTCTTTCCTCGAAAGGATTTCAACTACCATGTGGGCAATCCTTTGATTCATTCACCGTATGTGCCTATGCTGATCCTGGACACTCTAGGATGTGTCGTTAGCTGCCTTGTACGTCTCGACGAAGATGCACGATACATTGAAGAAACCACGCGAACTGCTTGCGGTATCGTACGCCGTGCGCTTCCCAGACCTAGCTGCCAAATCAAAGCACCCAGGAGGCGAAGTTGACTTGGATACGATGGACCCTCAGGTATGCAAAACGAGAAGATTTGTGCGTAAGTCGCTGATATAGTTCTTCAGGTCGTTGAACACGATCGGCAGCGTCTTTTGGCAGTTGAGCGGCTGATTTTGGAGACAATATGTTTCAACTTCACGTCAAGGATGCCCTTCGCGTATGTGATAAAGATTGGAAGAGCACTGAGTGGTTGGTCATACACGTTCAAAACTTTTACATGCTCTTGACGCCCGTTTATAGCCACCAAGAAACTGACGCAGTTCGCTTGGCGTTTGGCGGTAGACTGGTATGTGTTTTTGGCCTTTTTTTTTTTGAGTTCACTTTTCTGATTTGGATGGCAACAGCTATCGCACCCTACTCCCAATACAGTATCCTCCACACACCATTGCCCTTGGAAGCATCTATGTTGCAGCGCTTCTATCTTCATTCGAGCAACCGAAGCCTCCAACTGAAGAAGGCTCTCTTTCTAGCCACGAGATTGCCTCGTACCTAGGAAAACACGGCAAGTGGGAAAAACAATTCCAGTCGCAGGTAGAAGATCTCGAAGGTCTGTCTTTTTTCTTTCTTCCATTTTAACAGAGCATCCCAATTTCATATTCTTTATAGTCATCGCACACTCAGTGATTGACCTCCTCCTCACAACAACCCAGAACTCTTCAGCAAACACATCCCCCAGCACGCCAGCTTCCCCATCCCCACATCTTTCCATGCGCCACCAGGTCGAGAAATACGGACACTCGTTTGCCTCATCTCCGTACAACAACGACCAGCTCATCCGGCTGAAGATATCCATGCGTGAGACCGAGCACGCTCCACGGCCGCGGCAGCCTCTGGGCAACGCGGACCCCAGCGCGTTATACGGCGGTGACGATGTCCCGCTCCTTGGACGTAATGACGGGACGGTCCGCTTCCTCTTCGGACCTCCTGGTGTTGTACACAGTGTTTGAAAGCAAAATCATCCTGCCACACGTCAAACCGGTGAAAGACCCCATGTGCTTACCCACATACCTTCGTTATCGGACTCCTGCAGCTCATACCCTACCCATACCACTTCTGAGCAGCTACTACACCACACGAGGTGGTGCCCCCTCTCCATATCAGCGCTCGCGATCTTATACACTCCCCCGCAACGACACTGGTACCTCCACACAGCGTCCTCATCGCCCGCCTCATCATCTACGACCTCCTCAAACTCCTCCAGCGACACCACCTGCGCCGGCCTCGGGCCCGTCTTTCCCCGTCCCCGATCCACCGACGTATCATACTGCTTTCGTAGTTCTACGTCGGAGAGCGTGCTGTAGGCGTCCTTGATCAGGGAGATGGATATCAACGCTGGGTCTGACTGGGGGCTGCTGGAGTTCTTGTTCTTGTCGGGATGGAAACGGAGGAGCGCGCGATGGTAGGCAATCTTTATGTCGGAGGTGGAGGCATTGCGGGGGATGGAGAGTAATTCGTAGAAATCGGGCTGAGCCAGGGTGGACGGCAAGAGGAAAACACGTTTGGTCACGGAGTGTGACTGGGCGTGACCAATAATTTACGCGTTTTCGGCGACGCGGCTTCAAATTACGTCAGGTCGTCGACTGAATGCAATGATATGTACCGAATTCGAAATTATGGTACAACGAAGATGAGTACGTACGTATGTAAATGTACTGTGTCTGAAGAAACTGGGGAGATGTTGCATTTTGTCATTGTCGTTGGCCTACATTAGATAAATCGGCTGCCTTGCTAAATCCAAGCAGCGCCACCTCGACGGCCCTCGGAACTTGTCTTCGCCTTTTGATTTAGATGAGTTCCCCAACTTCAACTATGACCACTCAGATCATGTCAACTAACTCGGCCTGATAGCATTGTTAGTATGCAGTCCTTTCGAGTTCAACAAGGATGCGATCCTAACGCGAATCGACAGATGATGAATTTAAGAATGATCGATGAGTAATATAGGCTCGCATAGTACCTCGCGTATTCCACTGTACGTGTAGTTGATTGTTGAATACTTGGCTTTCAAGAAAAATACATCTGTGTTCATAAGATGAATCTCGCCCTCTTTTGAAAACCCCTGTCATCGATATTCGAGGCCCGTATCCACGGATTCAACTGGGCCCTAGCTTTCGCGACAAACCAACGGAGATCGTCATAGAACTCGTATCCTAACGGAGAATAGCCGCCGGTATGCAGCGCTACCTCGTCTAGCACCTCTATCCGCGACTTATCCCTGTGCCCAATTGGCAATGAGGTCACGGAGAGCATTGGTGATTGGTGATCTTCTTTTCTCCGCCTGCGGCTTGTCGAAGACGACAGTAAAACGGGCGAGGGCGGAAGGAACATCGGTGGTTCAGTAGATTCGCCGTGTTCACCATGGCCCATCCGAAGAGCATTCAGAAGAACGACGGGGTAGCCAATATTACGGGGATGGTCCTTGCCACGAGAGGTGAAACGTATGGCTAGTTCATTGAGTGCAGTACACGTTGATAGGATGTTCAGATATTCCTTTAGGCCAAACAATACCGGCGACGACGACAATACAACAATTTCTGATTTCTGATGGGCGAGGGAAAAAGGGAACTACTCCCGATATCTTGCAGCGTTGTACATTTTTCTCAGGGGCAGCCAAACTCTGTTGTAAGTAGGAAGAAAGTCTAGCTTTGACACGGGTAAACTCCACCTGTGGTGTCGCCTAAAGCCGAAGATCGGCCAGAGCGGCATTACACCACGCAGAGAACCGCACAGAGAACGAGGGGAAAGCCGAGTCTCCAGGGGTAAAATAGTTGAAGATCTCGCTGAAGAGCTCTGGGATCTCATGTAGCTGGTGTACTGGAGGTTTGAATTGTTAGAAAGTTTCGTGAAGAGAAAGCTCAACGCATGGTGCATTACAGGTCCGTCCAAGTTGATTAGAAATGCCCATCCAGCAAAGAGAGAACTCACACGTCTACTCCAGCTGGTCATCAATTCTTTTGTACATGCTTGTTGGCGTTACCGATCCCCGAAAGAAGGGCTACAGCGTGCATAACCAACGAAAGTTGAACAGAAATCAATCAAAAAAGCAGTTCGCGTTGTAGACCAATGACTGTCGTTATACGAGGAAACCTCGATATAACCCAGCCTCATGAGGGAGCAGTCATTGGCCTAATGATCACGCCGAGCCCATAGTCGTGTTCTCCACCTCCTTGATATGCTATATCTATGATAACTGATATGCATGGGGCCTGGACATTCCGATAATAGTGCTGAGGCGGGTTTCTCGGAGATCGCCAGAGTGGTGAACACCCAGTGGACTCGTACTGGTTAAAGAATTTGGAAAGGCGTTGTCAGCTGAATTTTGTATTTTTCTCAACCATCTGAGTTGCATCAATAGATGAGATTAGATAAGATCTAACCATAAATTGATGTATTTATGGTGGCATTTACGGCTTATGTGACCACCTTCCTCGAGGTACTACAGCTACTACATAGAGTGAGATGGATGTGACTAAGTAAGGAACGTGTTCCCGCTCCCGGAGGAGAGGAGTAGGGGGTATAACCTGTTGCCCTTTTGGCTGGCGCATTGTAGATAATGGCTTACAGGCAGCTGTCATTCCAATCTTGGGGCAAGCAGGAAATGGCTGAAAACGGCTATTGGTTCCCCTAGGCTATCGAAACTTCCCACCACTATCCCAGAGTCTAAGTAAATAAAAGTGGGAGCAGGAGAGATGTGTAGTCGTAATGGTGGAACACGGGTGCTACTGGTGCTGAGAATTGAGGAGGCGCGTGAATATATGGGACGAGGGTGAGAGTCGGAGGTATGCGGGGATGTAGTACGAGGTAGAAGGTTATCTTGAAGTTTCTAGAGCACATTCTTCTATCATAGTTGAGGTGGTTTGTCCTGTACATCAAATATGCCTCTTGGGTGCTGGGTAAGTAGCTTGTCTAGCCTCGCCTTTCCAGATGTGCGCTGAACCCAGTAGCTTTCAAGTACATGATCTTGCTTCTGCGGCTTAGCAGTTCTTTGACCATTTCCTTGAAGTTCTCGCTGATATCTGTCCACACGCTACTATCCTTGCCCTTGTTCCCATCATATACGCATCCCGAGTCGCTAGAATCTTCCTCTGTCGTATGGACACGCGGGAGCACGACAATATCAAATCGTTGACCAGCCCAGCTTCCCCTGTGCAAAAAAACAGAGTCAGGAGACGTTGGTTCATGCCACCAAGAGTTAATGACCTTGTGGCAAGAGCACATGGTCATTATCATCAGCATGAGCTGGAAGCAACTTGTCGGAATGTTGTGATCTGATGGGCCACCGTAAGCATGCCTATCCGGTCTTTGTACAGATCTCTTTATTTTATATTTCTTTATCTTGTAGACACAAAGAACACCTCAGATATATATACTTACACTACTATACATGACGCCCTTAGTCGCTATACATGGACTAAGGGTGAGTCAAATATCCTACTTACACAATGGACACTTTACTTATTATCTTACTAGATTCTAATATTCTGTATTAACTAGGTACGATACAGAATACAGTCACTATACATGGACTAAGGATTCTAATATTCTGTATTAACTAGATTCTCAACAGGTTATGGGCTTACTGCACCGTACACTTTAAAGTGACAAGCAACAGAATCTTGACTCTACTCAGGAAGACGAACACGGTGTTCGATCGTCTCATCTAGCCAGACCGGCAGTCCGCATCTTATCAGCGCACATTGGCACGCGTCGCAATCTAAATCTCTAAATCCCTTTGTCTCCCTCAAATCACTCGAAGCTACCACTATGGTCGACTCTCCTGCTACTCAATCGCCCGTCCTAGTATTGCCTGAGTTGCCTCAGAACCCTCCCACAATGACCTCGGAAAAGGCTCTTGAAATGCTCAAGGCTGACAGTACTTCAGCCTGCACTATACCCCTCTTAAAGCTCTCCTACCCTTACAAAGGGAAACTCCTCGCCAAGGATGACAGCACCTACACCACCTGGGCCCGAGACTTCAAGCACGAACTGGTCCTCAATGGGCTGTCGAAGTATGTCTTCAACCCACCTCCCATGCCCAACAAATACTACCAACCCTGCGCGCACAAACACTACTCTGCAAACGACGAACTTACCTGCTCCTTCATTGCTACTGCTGTAGCCAGTGAGGAGCGCCAGTTTATTGAAGGAACAGGAGCGGATAAGGTTTGGGCGGCAATTAAAGCTCGCCATGGAGGATCTGGCCTGATCCAGCAGGTTGACCTGCTCAAGGTCGCGCTGAATACAAAGACCCCATACTCGTCGGAGGCTACAAAGGCACTAGACAGCATTTTTGACAAAATTGACCATGCATTTGACACAGGCGAGGTCACACGCGACCTACTCAAATGTATTGCTGCACTCGCGTCTCTTTCCAAATCCGAGTGGGCTAACACGCGATTGATAATCAACCGCGACCTCCGCCAGTCCGAGAAACCACTCAAACCATCTGACATCCGTGTGTTCATCGAGAACGAGCAAACTCTTGCCGGGGGGGGGAAGGATACTGCTCCCACAGCCTACGCCACAAAAGTTGGCAAGCGTATATCCGAACTTACCTGCACTATCTGTCAGGAGCGAGGCCGGCCCTGCAAGGGTCACACCAAGGAGTGGTGCATCATCGAAGGGGGGGGACAACAAGGCAAAACGATCGAGGAATCACGCACAGCTCGACTCGCTCACTTTGCAGCCAAGAAACTCAGAAAAGACAAAAATAAATCGACAACACCCGGCACAGGAAGGGTCATTATCACGCCCAAGAACGGTGCCGCATATAGTGTGGAGGGCGATGCTGCATTCATTGCTGCATACATTGCAGCTAAGGACATACCCGAACCGAAGCAAGAATTCGCTGGGCTCGCCTCAGATGCGATCCCTAACTTAAGACTCTGTGAAAGCTGCCGAGGATTTCGAGTATGACATGTGGCTCGCAATAGGCGACGATCCCCGCACCGGCATCGATTGGAGTGAGCACACCAATAACGCCGCAGATGACTCTGCATTCTCGAGCACCACAACACTCATGACGGGACCCATACTCCCTTTCGAATCACACCCTTTCTTCCTCGACTCGGGTGCGACTGTCCACATTTCCCCAGACGCCACAGACTTCGCCAAACTCACACATATCCCTGCGCGTTCAATTCGAGGCGTTGGAGGATCATCGATCGCTGCCCTGGGAGTCGGCAGCATCATTCTTCAAGTCCTGGATGGCTCAAACCTCACTCTACATGATGCTCTCTACGTACCGAAGTCTACTGTCCGCCTCCTCTTGATCAGTGCCATGTCCTCGAAATCAGGGACTGTCACATCATTTGACAACATGGGAGCTCGCATCTACAACAAAGCCACGCGTACACGAATTGCTACAGCATCCTTACTCCCTCATAAGAAACTATACACTCTCAACCTCCAATCCATCTCTCCCAAGCATGCGCTCACCACGCAGCACGCTGCCGATCTCTTAACCTGGCACCACAGACTAGGCCATGCCAATTATCAAATGATTATCGATATGGCGAAGGCAGGAATGGTCCCAGGTATGCCCTCATCCTTCCTCTCCAAACCACCCAAATGTGACGATTGCATTCTTGGTAAACAGACCAGAATGTCGGTACCAAAGGTGTGGGAGGTGGGACCAGGGCATAGAGCAACATGTAAGCTGGAGATTGTGTGGATAGACGCTACAGGGAAATTGGCTGTAACATCGCATACTAAATTCAATTATGTGCTCAATATTGTCGACAATTACACCAACAAAGTCTGGTCCATCCCTATACACCTTAAGGGGGATGCATTCCGTGAGATCCAAGCATGGGTTTTGGCACGAAAACGCGAGACAGGAATCACTGTGGGCATCATACGATCCGGGCATGACAGAGAGATCTGCGGAAAGGACCACGAGGCATGGTTCAAATCGCAGGGAATTACAACCCAATTCGGTGCTGCGTACACATCTGCACATGTTGGACGCGTCGAACGGATGCATAGGACGCTTATGGGGAAGGCATGTGCGATGCGTATCGCTGCTAAGTGCCCACCATTCTTATGGGACGAATTCTACCTGACAGCATCTCACCTCACCAACAAGACGAAGACCTCATCACTGAGAAACAAAACCCCCGATGCACTGTGGTATGATAAGCAGCCCAACTATTCCTATATGTGCGAAATCGGATGTAGGGCGTTCGTCCTGATACTGAACAAGCATAATCCAAAGATCTTCAAGCGTTCAATTGAGTGTATCCTTATTGGATATGATCTCAATTCTAAAGCCTACAGGTGCTACGACAAGGTTGCAAATAAGGTGTACTCATCATATCATGTCCGATTCCTCGAGAGCCAGGATGGCCACCCACCTCCAGCTCCAGGTCCTATCGATCCCACAGAGGTCAAGACCAATTTCCCCACAATCACCGACGTGGTTGATGACTCGATCGAGAACCCTACCCAGCATGAAGCCGAGGTTGAATATGACGATCCTCCACCACACACACACATACCCGCTCCCATATCACACCAACAGCCTATCCTACCGGTCGAGGTGATCATGCCACTAGATGAACAGCAACCTCCACAACAACAGGATCAACCCCAAATCCGGAGATCATCACGCGTTCCCATACCCACAACAAAAGTGGCTCCAGATGCCAATCTGGAGATGCGGACTGAACGGGCTGTACGTGAATCAAGGGAGGCAAGCAAACACATCCGTGAATCACGTGCCGAGCGGAAATGGATGCTTGACGACCTGCGCAAGCGACCAGAGGAGGAGACGCGTGATGTCATACAGGGAGACCCTGATCTTGACCGCGTTTTAGCTGCGTTGACGGAACAGACGGATGGGGAACCGGACCTTGACCCCACAGATTTAGATGCCGAGGTACCAAAAACCTGGGAGCAGGCAAAGAACTCTGCCGATGTGGTGTTCTGGGAAATTGGATACTGTGACGAGCTCAAATCCCTGAAGGATATGGGTGTGTACAAACTGGTACCACGTAGCGAGGTCCCCCAAGGTCACAAGATCCACCGTGGCAAGCCAGTATTCACACTCAAACACAACGAGAACGGGAGGATTGTGTGACATAAGGTATGCTTGGTTTTAAAAGGATTTAACCAAGTCTATGGCCAGGACTATACTAAAACCACCTCACCTACGGCGCGCATGGAATCGTGGCATATACTTCTCCACTTTGCGGCATCCATGGGCTGGGATGCAACACAGGTGGATGTCAAAATGGCATTCCTTTACGGAGTTCTACCAGAGGAGGAGACGATACATATGGAGCAGCCAAAGGGCTTTGAGGAACCTGGGAAGGAGGACCATGTATGGAGACTGGTGAGAGGGCTGTATGGGATGAAACAAGCGGGGAGGATATGGAACAAGATGCTAAACGAGAACATGCTCAGTTGGGGCTTCACTCGTTTGGCCTGTGAGTCATGCATTTACTTTCGGAAGACTGACGGAGGGACAGTAATCGCGGCTGTCCATGTCGATGATTTCTTGTCCATTGCGAGCACAAAAGACGAGAACGACAAATTCAAGACCCAACTCCGTAGTGCATGGACGATTTCCGACCTCGGCACCCCACGACATATCATAGGGATTGCAGTCGAATGGGATCGTGAAGAGCACACAGTTTCTCTCTCACAATCGGCCCTGATCGACAGGCTCGTCTCACAATTCGGCCAGAAGGACGCCTCACCCGTATCACTACCCATGGAGCCAGGTTTGAAACTACAACGGGCCAACCACGACAGTATGACACTGGAGGAAAGAGCTAAAATTGCAAGAATACCATACAGATCACTCGTTGGCGGGCTCTTATACCTCGCGATTGGAACACGTCCCAACATCCAATACACAGTCCAACAGCTGACACAATATCTCGACTCCTACACCCACATCCACTGGAACACTGCGATCCGGCTAGTTCGATACTTGAAGGGTGTTGGATTCTCGGTGATATCTGTGTTTCTTACTGCACACTTGGCTGTTAGGCCTTGGGTTACAACCTCATGAGGAGGATGGCCCTTGGCTCCTGTATTTATACTATACTACACAATACACTAGAATCTTCTACATATTTCTCCTTTCCTCCTGTATATACTATGTTCCTCAATGCTCAGTCAGCATCGGCATCTGAGTCTGGATATTGCCAGATTACCGGAATAGGCAATCCGTCAACAAAGGGCACCCGTGACATGAAACTGACCCTGGGTGGCACCGGATCAATCAACCTGGCTGGATTTACTGACTCAGACTGGGTGAATTGCCTTGACACAAGACGCAGTGTTGGCGGTTATGCATTCTCATTGGGCTCGGGACTAGTCTTGTGGGCATCATGGAAACAGAAGATGGTGGTGGCATCCTCATGTGAGGCCGAATACATGGCTGCGTTCGAGGTGGCACAAGACTGCATCTGGCTACGCACTCTTTTACATGCTGTGGGTCATGGATCGTCCTGCCCAACTACCATCCTCTGCGACAATAACTCGGCAATAAACCTTTCCAAAGACCCCCTGTTACACTCACGGGTCAAACACGTCGACATCAAATACCACTTTCTCCGTGAACACGTCGCCTCTCAAGAACTCCTGATACATTATATTAACACAAAGGATAACGTCGCCGATCTCTTCACCAAAGCACTCCCGAAACCACAGTTCACACGCCTCTGACACATGCTAGGACTTTGATAACACCACAATTCCATGCGAGGAGGAGCACGACTTACGGTGAGGAGGAGTGTTGCGATCTGATGGGCCACCATAAGTGTGCCTATCTGGTCTTTGTACAGATCTCTTTATTTTATATTTCTTTATCTTGTAGACACAAAGAACACCTCAGATATATATACTTACACTACTATACATGACACCCTTAGTCGCTATACATGGACTAAGGGTGAGTCAAATATACTACTTACACAACAGACACTTTACTTATTATCTTACTAGATTCTAATATTCTGTATTAACTAGGTACGATACAGAATACAGTCGCTATACATGGACTAAGGATTCTAATATTCTGTATTAACT
This sequence comes from Tephrocybe rancida, assembly GCA_018858115.1. NCBI lineage: Eukaryota > Fungi > Basidiomycota > Agaricomycetes > Agaricales > Lyophyllaceae > Tephrocybe > Tephrocybe rancida. Next base: position 48,166 of record JABCKT010006564.1, read on the forward strand.
AGATTCTCAACATGGAATACCCGCTGGAGTGGTGTATCCTGCCACAAGCCAGAGGCATGCTGATGCGCAAGCGTAGGACGTGCGCTGCTATACCGAGGTTGTCTTGAGCAGTCGGCTGGGCCGAAATACAACAAGACACAATGTGTGATACGAGTGGTCGGTTTCTGTTAGGAACAATTCCGCCAAGGACGATGCTTAGCCGATATGCTAAGCGTTAGTAATGATGCTAAGACAGCTAACGAGCTGTCGAACAATGACGAGGGCGATTGACGAAGACAAATGACTTGACCTCGGCGGCCAGTCCTAGTAAACGATGGTGACGAGGCTAGAACACGGCTAGCTATACGATTGGGCGACTGAAATCTGAACAGAGGATGAATATATTGGGAGCTAACACAAAACTAGATAGAAAATCACCTGCCAGTGACTCGGCTCACTGGGGACGATGATGAACGGTAATATCGATATTGGAAATGGTGGGGGAAAGTTCCTCCCCCTTTGGAAAGGTATAGTAAGTGGATATAAGGTAGAAACTCAATCTCCCTCCTTAGCAGGTGGGAAAACCGCTAACCTAAAGAGTCCATGATTGAAATAAGTATTGTACTGGAAAGGTA
>JABCKT010006565.1:0-48669 GCA_018858115.1 Tephrocybe rancida
CCTAAATCATTGGATTTCAGATTGGCTCCACCTTGTTTCCATACCCATCAAAATCCATATAGATCCTATGTGGAAACGTCCACCTGTGTAACAATGCGGATCTCTACCCTGAATCGTGATGAGTTAGATCATTTACAATCATTGTTGGGGGTAAAGCTCTCCTTGCCGATGTTGAAAACTCTGGAGCTTTCTCAGAATTACAACAGCCTGAGCATCTGGTCTTCAGCCAGCTTATTTATCCTATTTGATCCCATAATGACATCCGATGCAGCTGCCCTCCAACTCACTACCCTCGTAATCTCGGACATAGTCCCACATTCACAAGACCTGTTTGTTGCACTACTCGCACGTTGTCCGCGTTTGGAGAGATTGGCCATACAAGTAAAAAATGAGAAACGCGAACTCCTGGCTTTGCTTCGCGACTCCGCGCACGCTCTTCCTAATCTCTCAGACCTCGTCGTGACCGTGTACATGGGAGAGCAGGAGAGCGATATCCACATCCTGGCTAGAGATCTCGCATCGCTTGTAAATTCCTGGACAAGCCATCTCTCTCGACAAGGATGGGTGAGGTTATATTGCTCTACATGGACCAGAGGGTATATTGCTAGGGAAGATGAAGTCGAGACGAACTGCGCCATTTTCATCGAAGAAATGAGGAAGATGTTTGGCTCTTTGCGCCACAAGGAGCTCATGGACGGCATTCATTTAACGGCAGCATCCGGGCTCGTGCTTACCCTGGCCGAAACTACAGTATTAGAACGTGTTGTCAACGAACTTCATTGGGTTGACAAGTTGGGGTGATACAACAGTGTGCAGTTGCCTCGGGGCTATCGGTTGTGAGTCTCCGTCGTTCTCAACAAACTCAAAAAATCGACCTCATATTCCCAAAGCAATAACAATGTATGAAAAGAATTTAAATCGGGGGATTTGCGTTCTTGAGCAACTGTTCGAAGTATTGTTGGAACCATGTACCTAATGCCAAATCTATGAATTAGCTCAGCAAAGTTTGGGCGAAATAGGATGCCTACCGGCTTCTGGAGCAGGTTTCAGACTCGCATCGCTGATGTATGATGAGAAGCTAGGTAAAAGCATGCGGCAAATAAATATGCGTACCTTCCACAGGCCTCATCGTACCGCGCGGCGGACGTATCAGATGTCCCGTCGGCCTCTCCACCGGGCTTCGCCCAGACAATGGCATCGATCAAAGGATCTGGCGTCGCTGTAGTTGGGCGAGTGCCGAAACCAGCATACTGTGGGCGTAGAAGTCAATGGGTCTAATCGGCCAAAGTGGCTCACTCACTTTGTTGTTGCACCAGTCAGTACCAACTCGTGTGTAAGCCTGGTTGCCGCTTCGGCCCTGGTCAACAATAAAATGTGCGTCGATTCCCTGTGCTGCAAGGAGGGGTGCGAGGTTACGGATGTAGACGAGCTCGTCGTATCCTTGCTCAGGTTGGTTTCCCAGTCCGTTGTAGTTGCTGCATGATCGTATTATAAGATTTCTGGTGCTGGGCTCGGCTCGGAAATTATGTCTTTACCTGACATCTGTGGCAACACCGCGTATGATGGCTTTGGGGTTGATAACCCGGGCAGCAGTCAAGAGCTCGCCCATAAGGACGGCAGTAGGTCCGATGTTCTTGAGTAGCAAACTGCTTTGAGGATGCAATATCTAGAATTGAAACGGCTGCTTACCGAGTCCCAGCCTAGCCAGCCTGCGTGGGCACCATCGAGGTAGAGAGCCACATTGGGAAGCTGAAGGGTCGCGATCGCATACGCCAAAGATCGCTGTTAATTCAATTTGGTCATTGGTTCGTTATACGGTGGCATTAGAGGCGTTAGTTGTACCTTTTGGGCGGAGGCCGCGTTTCCGCATTTTGGTACAGCTAATCCAGGCTTAAGTTTTCATGCAACACACGGCCGACATGGACAAGTGTTTGCACATACCAAGGTTTGAGACCAGATTGCCAATGGAGTCTGTCTCCAATTGTAGAACAACGCGGACGTCGGGAAACTTTTGCAATTCTTGTTTGACTTGTTGAATGAACGTCTTATACTTCTCTTCGCCTGTGCCAGGTATGAGGAAACTTGCGATCGACGTCTAAGGTAGTGGCAATACTACGTACCTCCCTCCGCCACGACGATTTCTCCCGAGCTCTACAATAAATGGTCAAAGCGATTAGCTCAAGTGTCGCATACAAGATGGCGATGACGCACAGCTTTGGCACTGCAGTCCCGGTCGGGTAGATTGTAGATCTTGCATCAGTGTTAATGCATATTCGGTGTGGTCGCATATATTGGAAGGCTGGTACCTCTATCTGGACAACCTGTTTCTTGCGGGAAATAATCTGGGTAGCCTGTGCCGAGCGCAACCATCCTAGGAATCAGAGTCGTGGTGACCTTTGTGAAGAGTTTGTAGAAGATTGGATCGTACCCGCGATGTCTGGGATCGTCGCAAAATCGCTCACCCAAAGGAAAGTAGAGACTAAAGATAGATGTCAGACAAGCTTGTTTCGCGTTCGAACGGCAGTAGGGTTGTAATTGCACAAGCACCTGATGTAGCAACCTTAACTGCCTTTTTAGCAAGTGCAAACTCCCCGCGCATTGTTAGATTAGCTGCTGCTTGTAGAACCTTGGGGCGGTAGACAGGGGAGATAAAACTAGTACGCGAGGTCAAGGAACGTCATCTTCACTTGTATAGGTGATGTTACACGTACAACTCGTGTCCTAAGAAAGGGTTAAGGGCAGATATTGACTGAGAGCCTGCGGCAGATCCGGCGGCCAGTGTAGCAAAGCCCACAGCGCTGGAAGCAATTACTGATGTCAACTTCATCGTTGATTAGGACAGGAAGGCCCAAGGATTGAATCTCTTTAAGAGTCTTACTTGAAGGAGTTATACTTATACTGTCAGGTCGCTTATATCTCGGTCAAGGTGTTTCTCGATCATGGTGGCTGCGACCGAGATTCTTCCAAGTTCAGGTGAATTTACCGGGTTTATAGGGGGTGAGCCACACCGCCCGGATGTGTTACACTGCCCTGTAATAGTCAACGTTAGGTGGCAACATGGAGGTGGCCGAATTGTGGAATGAGATAACGACAACCCGACGACAACCCGCCCACTGCATTCTGGCACTGTGACGACTCAAACACAAGGTAGTTTAAGCGGTAGCCATTATATTGCCTTCGACAGCATGTTTGGCTGGATTCTGGAATGGAATTGTGTCGGAGAAGTGTCGACAGTCGGTGAATTTGTGTGTGAGAGAGGGGCAGGGCATTTCTTGGCGTGGTTTTGAATCAAGTAGGGCGGGTGATTGGAATCAAAACCTAATGATGATGATCAGACCGATTCAGTTCCATTCGACCCGAATGATTGTGTTACCAGAAGACCGCGGGCAGTAGTACTACATGGCGACCAACGCAAGTATCACAAGACAATATTCTAAGTAAGGCTATGCGCGCAACCAAGTAACAGAGGTAGTCCGGAAACTGTTGAGAAACCAGGGAGGTACTTGGGGAGTCCATCAGAGAAGTAGGCATGCATTAGTAAAGGATTTTCCACCCTCTATTGTGACAGAGACGTGAAGGCGGCGACTAGACAGGAGACGTGGCATCACGAGCGCCTAAGATGCCTTCAAGGTGTCGCGGTGTCGTCCCGCAGCAAAGGCAGCGCGATGTGCTATTTGAATCCTCACGCATTGCAACTGTGTCGCGTGGTGTTGTCGAATGAGTACGTGTTCTAGCTGTCGAAAACTTTCACGATCGTCCACGGAAGGTTGGGGGGTCACAAGGATGGCGTTTAAGTCAAAGATAACGTCTCTCAGGTTGTTGACTGCAGGGATTGATAGAAGAAAAGAAATCATGGCAGGAAAATCGTTGTGGCCTCCTACGACGAATGTGACGTGCCGTAGAATCTCAGGACGAGGTAGTCGAGGTAAGTGCACCACGTCACCAAAACCTGTCAGTGTCGAATTAGCTTAGTATAGATGGGCAAACGGAATTCGCATACTAGACCAGAGCTCGAATCGAAGTGCGAGCTCCTCGAGATATGAAAGTGTGAGGTCGAGAAGGGACTCGCAATCAGCGTGGGTACTACTAGGTTCTCTAAAATAAACTTCGACTTGAAGCTTCTTAATGCGGTTGAGAGACAATGACGATGTCGGGTCACAGAGAGCTTCAATGAGACGTCTGAGTGGCATATACTGTCTGTAACTGAATGACTCGAGGTATCCCTGGTTACATGTTGGGCTCGCAGATGTGGTGGAGATAGCCGGGCATGTCACGTCACGAGCTGTGAATTGGGTGGAATTGGCGATGAATGATCGAAGTTGGCGGCAATGCGAAACAGCTGGTGCCGGAAAGTCAATGATTCCATCAATTTCCAGAGTGCGGATGGTGGGCCACTGCATCATGGAGTATATGAGCTTCCGGAGATGCAGGGGTATTAGACGCCATGTTAGCCTGTGACCAGTGGAATTTGAAGTTCTGATGTTAAAGTAAACGAGCTTGGGAAAATGCATAGTTGGGAGAACGTCGACGTCGAAACGGTACCGGTGGGGATCTATATGGAAGCCGCTTGCTACTGCCAATGTGTCGAAAGCAAAAGTCAGCCTCTTGATGAAACCGCAAAGCCGGGGAGTGAGGGCCGAAATACAATTCCGATTTCTGCCCCTTAGATCAGTAGGTTCTGGGTAGGGGATGATGAAGGATTGGAAGAGTCTTGCTTGTGCGATATCTCGGAGCGACGACGACACAAGGCTGCAGGCCAGAAGAGTATCAAGTGAATGCTCTGTCTGGGAAACGGCTTCAAGTTCATCCAGGACCAGCTCAATGATCTCCTGCGGGAAACGGGGTTCGGCGGACATGGAAGGTTTGTGGACACCAATGTCTGGATGGGAAGTGGGTATGTAAGTACTTATGGCGTGAAGAAGAGCCTGATTTGGAAACTTCGTTGAGAAAGGTGGCATCAAAGTGGCATCATTTGGGTTGAACGGCACGAAGGCACAAAATAGCCACAGGCTCTTTTCAAGAATTCGAGTTAAGGCTTTCTTGAAGCGCAAGCAAGCTTTGAGTTGTCTGAAAAGGATGGCAATTGGGGGTCAAGACTCAAAAATACACCTATGACTGTTATTGATATAAGTAGTATAACGTGAAAGATTGTGATAAGTTCTACCAATATATATATATATTTACAAGTGAGGGATGTAACCAAGTATGAAACGATACACGATAACACCATTTGATTATTATTCCACTGGAGTTCTGGGCTCCTGGAGCAAAGGTAGGGGTGATTCTTCGCTTTCAATCACCGGGGGCGCAGGAAGGGGCATAAATTCGACGATCGAATATTGATCATGATTCGGCATCTTCAAGTTCGTCATCTCCATCCTGCGTGTCGACGATATATTCGGCATGAGCACCGCAAAACCGAACGTGGCCGACGCCTCATCAAGCGCATGGGGCACGCCAATCTGCACAAGGCACGGCAGCCACTCCGCGCGCATAAGTGTGCTCTCGATGCGATGCCACTCCGCGATGCGCTCGAGGTCGTACCGCCGCTGGCCTGCGGGGGTTTTGTAGTCGTTGATGCAGAACTTTTCGAGGGGGGTGTCTGATGGGAGCGATTCGAGGAAGGGCGCGATGGTACGGAAATCGGTGAGGTTTTCGGGGAGGAATTTGATGTGGCGCAGGATCTTGGGGTGTGGGAGAGTTAGGTCTTTGATGTACGCTGGGGAGTATAGAGTGTGAGTAAGAGTGTGATGAGAAATGGAAGGGTCACGTACATTCGGCAACCACGAGAAGCAGCTCGGTCAAGAATGGGGCAGTGAGGTCGAGTATGGTCTGGCATTCCTCGCAGCTGTTACGTTCGTTCACCAAGTACTCGAGACTTATAAGCGAAGCGAGCGAGATCAAAGTTTTCGGGGAAGAAAACAAGAAAAGCGGCTCCACCACCGTGTTGAAAACTTCCATGAACTCTATACACCCCTGTGGCTCTCCCTCGCTTCTAGGCGTCTCTGATATGACGTCATCCCCCTTCTCCGCGAACTCAGTGTCTATCAACTCCAGCTCCCTCAGCGCACCGCACGCGACAATCGCATTGACGGGGAATCCTTCCACCCACTCCAACCTAAGGCTCTCCACGCCCGGCCCCCACATAACCTCATACAACGCACGCCTCACCTCCGGCGGCACCTCCTGCCACTTCAAGAAGGCATCCGGGGCCAACAAGTACCGGAACGGGAACAGCGTGATCGCGCGGAGGCGCGGGAGGGGCGCGATGGGCAGGGGCTCGCACTCCTCAGGTGCGGATATCATGATGCCCAGATTCTCGATGTACCCGCACAAGCGGGGCGAGGAGCGCCAGAGCACGCTCACGGGCGCGATGTGTTCGTCTGGGGGGTCGGGGAGCGTGAGCGTGATGCTGGTGAAGAGGCGCCGCTGGGCGGGGTCGCGGAAGGAGGTGCACACGAGGCTGCAGGCGCGCAGAGTGGGATCGAAGGATTCGTGGGCGCCACGTGTGTCAATGCTTGCGATTATGAGCCCGAAGATCTCCTGTGGGAAGATGGGGTCAGACATGAAGCTCGAGCGCTGGAGAGTTGTTGTCAGTTGTTGCTTGGGGTTGACTGGACGGGGAGGGGACTTACTCCCATGAAATCTTGAGCAGAGAGGTTGGAAGAGCATGTAAGAGTAGAGGCTTATATAGTGCCTTGTAGACAATTCAAACCTGCCACTCGTGTGGCATACATCGATGGCCAGGGCGGCCGTTGTATTCATGAACAGTGAACGCACGAGTTCGAGGGCGGAGGCATTTGCCAGGGGTGCACTTGTTCGTCCAATGTCCACTGTTCTCGGTATCAAGGTCTTAAAAGCTCCATATACAGTTGTGGCATTTCAAATACCCTGCACCGCGATTGCCAACAATACACATCTCGGGCAATCGGTACTAGATGAGCATGATCTCGTTCAACAGGGCCGCTGGCTGCGCTGGCCTGCAGGGGAGGCTTGTGTTAATATGGCCATGCTGTAGATGCCAGGAGGTTGATGCCACCATGCGAGGTTGGCATGGCGTGTTGTTGAGGTCGTCGTTCGATGGTGACCAGATGGGTGACGGAGGAGACGAAGAAGGGATTTGCTGTACAACAATAAGCGGTCTCACTGTTCTATCCCTATGCCCAATCGAGTCGCGCTGCCTCGTGTCACATTACTGCAACAACGAGGACAAGCACTTATGACCATCTGTCGACTTCCAAATCATCCCTACTTAGGATGGCTGCGGCGCAAAAGATACAAGACTTCTATTTGGTCTCCAATGTAAGTAACACGCGCCAGCACGACCTCACCACTGACTCACGAGGTATCGCTGCCACTGCATGCGTGGGTAACCACTGAAGTACTTGAACTGAGAAGACGAGTTGTAATGGTGGCGGAGGAAGAAGACAAAGAAAGAAAGCTGCGGGATTTGCCGTGCTATTTTCAACCGGTGCACAACACTTCATTTGGACATTCAAAATTCGTGGGCGCCCTCTGTGGGTGCTGAAGGTTTCCCCGACAGTTGTTTGCTATATCGGGGGATAAGTACCTTCTGCTCCGCCAGGAACAACGTAGGCTTCGTACAACAACTCAATCTCTACACGGCCTAATACGAATTTGAGCCGTTGTGCCAGGGAAAAGTGCCACAGCCACTGCACGCGGGGATGCAGCTCACAGATACAAAGCGAACAGGAAGTGTGAGCTCGGCTTTGCACAACATGGCATCTCCAAGCGCCTTCCTCGAGCTTGTCCTCTCGGTCTGGTACCACTAGGATCGTCGATCCATAGCACCTGCGCTCTTTTAAAGCCCGACTATGGAGAACCACATAACTGCATCCACACCAAAGTCCAGGAGGCAAAGATGATTCTCAGACGAATCAATGGCGACGGACACATGAATATCCGTGGTGGCAGAGAGGTTGACGCCTCTGTATGTGCTCGGGATATCCTCCCTTTTACTACCCACCTCTTCCTCCTCTCTCCGCCGTCTCCACTTCCATGTCTTCTCGGGTCTCTTCCCAAAGGTGGATAACGCCCCCGAGTCTGCACACTGTCCTGGGCCCCCAGATAGCTTCGCAAGTCGTCCCCGTCGACGAGGCCTGCCATTAATCCCCCTCCCACTTCTCAGACAACGCCATGGGCTTCTGCACATAACCATCTTGGTCCCTCAGGAAAATTCGTGACCCTACCCCTGCATACGATGGCGACAGATTTATCGCCCTGCTGTATATGTCCCATACCGAGACGGTGCACGAATCGCAAGCAGCTTCCGGATCCTCTGAACGGTGTGGATGGAGAAGAAGCTGTGGATGCCATTCCCATGCCGTCAAGTGTGGGTTTCGCGTCTAGCGTAGACAATCTGTCTTTCAAACGCGTGCAAAGGAACGTTCCAAGTCTCGAGGCCGTGTAGTGGGTGGGGCGGGTTTCGTATTGCAAGAGGCACGAGAGAGAAGGATGAAGGAACGCTGTCTGCTCTTCTACCCATTCCCATTCAATTCCCCCTCCTTCGTTCCTAGCTCTAGTTTCAGATGTCGTCCTGTTGCAGAACGTCCATCCTGGCGCCTCAGACAAATCCGAGACCCCCGATTAGCAGAGGTGGACGTGCTTGGCGAATTTTATGGAATGGATGTGAGAAGACTAGAGAGATGGATCGGCGGAGGATCGTCTTTATACAGTACAGTTTTATACAGCATCGGACCAACTGCGCAGGTCCTGACATCGAGCTCAGGCTGGGGTTGAGTAAACCACTCTTCGATTGTGGCTGTTGCCTAGAGCAGCCTGTGCATTGTCTCGTCTCAGCAATAGCAAATTAACGGCTTCTGTGTTGCGTAAAATATGGGCTTGGTGACAGTCAATGATGATTCATGAAAAGGGATAAGAACATGGACACTGCTCAAACTTGCCGATTGACTGCGAGATAGGTGGTGGGACGTCTTTTCATGGGCACATGGTGTAGTTGGTTATCACGCCCGCTTAGCATCAGGCCGGGTATTTGCATCTGCGGGCGGTCCCCGGTTCAATTCCGGGTGTGTCCAATTGCCATGTTTTCGGGGCTGTAGTTTTTTTCTTTCTTCAAATTCCACATAATTCGCACGGAGGCACGTGTCACACGCGTCGCCAAATTGGATTAGTAACCCTATGGTGTGGTTTGGTTGATCATCTTTGTTTCGTTTTGCCACTCTGTCGATGCTCTGAGTCTAACTGCTTTTCCATGTCCAACCTCAAGAACTCTCCCTTCGGCAAGCGCCTACGCGCCGCCCAACAAGAGCACGACGACACAAACTCCGCCACTTCCTCATCCTCCTCCTCCCCGCGTCGCCAACGTCCGCGCGTAAACCCCATCTTCGCGAGCACGCCCTCGCTTGACTCCCGTATTGGTGCTAGTAGCAGCTCTTCAGCGCAACCGGAGTCACCCGTGGATGGACTAGGCTCGGGAGGCGGCGGTCTAACGCCGAGATTGGGTAGGGATTATGGGGACCGCTTCGTTCCCTCGCGCGACGCGGGGGACATGCGCACATCGTACCACCTCCTCGACGAGAGCGGGCCTTCTACGCCCTCCAAGAACCGCATTATCCCCACAGAGAGCGACGCCCTCAAAGGTGCCTTTTCCCTCCTATTTCTTTCTTTCTTCTATCACAAACTTATAATTTGACCACAGAACAAGCCAACGCGATATTCACCTCCATCCTGCACTCCGAAGTGACGCCACCCTCCCCCGTGCGCTCCGCATCCCCTGTGCGTCCCGCTCCCCCAGCATCAACCTCCACCTCCGCCCTGCCCCCTTCAACACCCACGCGCCGGCGCCTCTTCGATTACGGCCCTTCCTCGCGTTCCCACCCCTCCACCCCAACGCGCCCAGACCTCGCCACCCCCGCCTCCCCCTTTTACTCCCTCTCCCCCATCCGCCCCGCCTCGCAGGCCCTCCTCTCCTCCCCGCGGAGACACCTCCGCTCTGTGTGTAAGACACCCTACAGAGTCCTGGACGCACCGGATTTGGCGGATGACTTTTACTTGAATCTCGTGGACTGGAGTAGTACGAATGTACTAGGTGTGGGGCTTGGGAGTTGTGTGTACCTCTGGACGGCGCATAATGCGGCTGTGAGCAAGTTGTGCGATCTTGTTGAGGGCGGGGATACTGTTAGTTCTGTTTCTTGGGTGCAGAAGGTTCGTTTTCTCCCTCCTCCCCCTTTCCCACCATACTAACACCCACCCTATCTTACAGGGAACGACCCTAGCAGTCGGCACCCTCTCCGGCCACCTCCACATCTACGACGCCTCCACTCTCGCCCTCCTACGCACATACACTTCAGCACACACCCAACGCATCGGCGCCCTCGCATGGAACGCGCACGTCCTCTCTTCCGGCTCCAGGGATCGGAGCGTGCACCACAGAGACGTGAGGGAACCCGGGACGAGACCGTGGAGGAGGTGTAGCGGGCATAGACAGGAGGTGTGCGGGCTCAAGTGGAGTAATGCTGGAGGGGGCGGGAGGGGGATAGGGGGTGTGGTTGGGGGTGGGGGTTCTGCACCGGCGAGTGGGCAAGGGACAGAAGGGGGAGGGACAGGGCCGCCCGGGGGTCAAGTAGGCGGGGCTGAAGCGAATTCTGGCTGGGGCGGCGGCGGCGCGGCGCTCGCGTCTGGGGGGAACGACAACAAGGTCTGCATATGGGACCTGCGCGGCTCACGGCGCGCTTCCTCCTCTTCGTCCGCCCCTTCCACTTCCTCAAACACCGCCCCGTCCGCCCGAGCAGCGGGAGGAGAGGACGATGCGCCGCTATGGAAATTTCATGAGCATACGGCGGCGGTGAAGGCACTTGCGTGGGACCCGCATGTTAGTGGGGTTCTTGCGACAGGGGGAGGAACGCAGGATAAGCATATTAGGTTTTGGAATACAGGGGTGGGGAGTATGTTGAATGAGCTGGATACGGGGAGTCAGGTGGGTTCTTGGTTCTTCTCCTGTGCTCTCTTTCGCTCTCTCTCTTCCTTCCCTTTGCCATCTGCGTCCCTCATTTCGTCTATCCCCCTATCTTCCCCAACCAATTACTCACCTACCTTCTCTCACAACAGGTCTGCAACCTAATATGGTCCCTAACATCCCACGAACTAGTCTCGACACACGGCTTCTCGAGCACCACAGCCCAAAACCAAATATGTATATGGAAGTATCCCTCTCTGGACATGGTCGCTTCCCTGACAGGCCACACTAACCGCGTGCTGTACCTTGCGATGAGCCCGGAAGGGGAGACGATTGTCACGGGCGCGGGGGACGAGACGTTGAGGTTCTGGAATGCTTTTGAGAGGGGCGGTGGGAGCGGGGGGTCAGGGGGGTCAAGTGGGGGAGGGGGCGGGACGGGGGGAAGTGGGGCGGGGGGACAGAGGGGCGGGGGCGGGGGGGAGAGTAGGTTGGATTGGGGGAAGTTGATACGGTAGTGGGGGCCCCTCCACACACCCCACTTCTGCTGCTCCGCTTTTCGTCTCAAGCCCCGCCCCGCCTCGCCTCGCCTCGTCTCGACTCGTCTCAAGCCCGGAACAAAATACGCAATATAACAGAACCATGCACATACCCCCACTTCCCCCACACCCCATCCCATCCCATACACGCACACTCGACTCGATATCAGCCTCATTTTCTTGCATCGCCCCCCATCCCCCACCCATCCATCCATGTCTCCTCATCCTCACTGCTCCATCTCACCACACCATACCAACACCACACCACACCCGTATATATAAATTACACCCCCCGCGTGCTCGTATCTAAGACCTATGCCCCCGAGCCCCAGACGCACGCCTATAGCTATAACCATGACAGTCAACTACCATATACATATACTACCATGTCTGATTTTTGTTCTTTTTCGTGTTTACTTACTCTTTCGGCCTCGATATACTGTTTAGTGTTTACTGTATGTATGCCATCGCGGATTTGATTTGTATGTGATATCGATATGTGATTTTTTCTTATTGGATTTTGGGGGTGTTGGGTCCAGGAGGTGGTCTAGGAGGCTGAGACAGTGTGCCGTTGTTTGATGTTCAGCGTTGTTCTCGTCCTGCTTGCGGGATTCGAAACGCTCGAATAAGTATTAAAAAAGTGCTTGGCGGGAACAACGCGATTAGATTGGGCGGGTATTCCCGCTACGTCAGAAGTATTGTAGTGGGTTTTGATTCCGGGTGACGTACGTCCTCCGTAGGAACGCACCACGACAACGAGTTCTGTCTAGGTGAGAAAAGGGAACTTTATGGAACTGAGGAACTAAATCCAAATATCTGATAGATGTACGAAATATACGACTTAAAAGGCAAAATCGCGTCCACGAAAGTTTTTGTCTGGCAGGCCTACAAACATCTCCGCGGCTTTCAATGGACCGTCGATCAAAGATGTGGCACTGACATGAGTACGTCGCAAGGCATCTTACTTTCAATCGCTTCGAAAAGAGAGCTTCTTACCATCTTATAGGCAGATTGAAGGCGGAGCTCCGTGAGTCGTGAGATCAGTGTTCCGGATTCGAATGTTTGGGCATCTGTGTCAAGCCTCCAGTTACCGTGGTCCCCGGCGGCACCAAAATGACGACGGAGTTCTTCTCTCTCGACGAAGCCTAGCGGACCTTGCCGTAGAACACGCGCTTCTCCACGTCGTCGAAAATGGCCCCAGCCTGAAACGGTGCCCCCCGGAAACTGGTTTTGGGAGAGACTCCCCCGTGCTGATGGCCTCAACAGTTCGTCCTGACTCCTGACATCACTAGCAGCTTCAGAAACATCGAACTGTGGAAACACGCGTGCTTCCTGCGTCGTACTTGTAACAATGATGTGATGGGCATGCCTACTATCTAATAGGCGCGTTAACCTGGAGTGATTAACGACATTGGAATCAAGCCCGAACACGCAGTAGGGAGCCCACAGTTGGCAGCGCATGTGAGCCCAATTTAAAGGAGGCGATTAAGAATACCCCCAGCGCTGGGTGGGCATCAGCGGCCTAATCAGGGTAAGGTATATATCTAGCACTTGGAGGATTGGCGCTTCTCACGAAGACACGATTTTTCTGAGCACCTTCTGAGCACCTTCGAGTCCGACTCTTACTCCCTCCTGTGCTTCAGCATGGCCCAACTCTCGCTGGACAAAACGTTCCTCGTCGCGACCTGGCTGGAGGTATGACCTCGCCTCTAAGCTTCCATCATATCACTGACTTGAATCTTGCTGTCCGTCAGGCACTGGTATACGGTTTGTGATATCTCTTCAGCCCCTTTTGCTCGTGATCTACGACAGACCTGCAGGGGCGTTTTTCTGCATCTTTTGCGCCACAATGCACATGCACTTTACGACGTCCCATGCCCGTTTCCTCGATGTAAGATGCCCGTTCATTCAAGGAATGTGAAACTCAACTGTGTCTATAGGTGATGTTCATGTTCTCCGCCACGATGTTTGTTATCGCAACTGGTCACGTCACCATAAATTGTGTCCGTCTCCTACTGGCCTTCGTTGACCATCGTTTCACCCCGGGACCCGCGGAATATCTCGGAAATTTAAGGCTATGGCACACCATCTTTAAAGCCACCCTCTTTTGTACGCAAGAGGTCCTCGGTAGCGCGGCTGCGGTAAGCCTCTAAATTTATTTCGGTCTCGACGATCTAATTTTTAGTGATGCATCCCCAGATATACAGATGCTGGATCTTGTGGAGAAAGGACTGGAAGGTTATTGCTCTTCCTGCCGCTCTATGGGTGGTAAACTGCGGTGGGCTCACAGCTCTTTCATAACCGTCTTTTAGGACTGACCGGATGACATCCAGTGGCGGGATACACCATCTGTGCAACTTACAGCATGGTAGAACCGACAGATTCTATCTTCACCTCCCGGCTGGACCATTGGACCAAGACGTTCTACTCTGTTGCAGTTGCCTTGAACATCCTCACGACCGGTCTTATGGCGTACCGTATTTGGTTGACGCACCAGAGATCTGCAGCGTACATTCAAGGCCGAGGCCGTCTGCTTCCAGTCCTTCATATCCTCATCGAGTCCGCCGCTCTCCAGCTCATCGTCGAAACGATCTTGCTCGCTCTTTATTGCTCGAACATTGACGCACAATACATCCTGGTTGAGTCGGTCGCATCGGTTGTGGTACGTCGCCCGCCTTTGGTGCCGCGACCCTTGTTGACACAGGTCTTTGTCGATAGGGCATCACTTTCAACTTGATCACGATTCGTCTGAAGCTCCACAGCATGGCCGAAACACTAAATAAGGCACCCTCCAGCAATCTAGTACAAACGATTGGGAGTATGCCCCTGCGACGAATTCATGTCAATATATCTCAGGACGTTGAGCATCTGGGGTCAGATTTTGATGTCGGGAAGCAATCACCCAGCTAGACAACCATTCCGTGTACGATACAAGTTGATAGGAGTGTGATTCATATTCAACGTAGAATTTGATACTTATGAGATAGGTAATCAGCCTTGAAAGAGTCTGATACTGTGTATGAGAGAGTCCTTCATGGAAATCAGTATAAAGCTCACGAAAGACCAGCTTTTTGCTTTAAAGACACTTATATACTCGTCATCCATTTCGTACTAATATGACCATTGTGGCGATTAGTAAGGCGTGGATATTGAATCAAGTATACGCGTGAACCGCGGCCCAGGCTGGTTCCACTTCAAGTTGACCTTTTGTGTACGCGCCAAGCCACGTGACTTGGTATATTCCACTTCCGAAATGCCTTCGCCTTCTTCGAGAACTTCTTCCAGTCCGACTTCTCGGAAGCGGCGACAGCCCTCGCCGATATCTCCCCCAGTGTATGCCTCGCTTCGCTCCTTGATTTTCAGTCCTGTCATGCCAGAGTAGTGCCTAAATACCAGCCCCCGTACCAAACACCCCTCCTCTACTCACGGACTTTGTACGGATTTCAATGAAGTCAAGCAAGCTAGTATGGCACTGGAACCTCCCCTGTTCCCAACCTGTTCCGCTCTCAAAATTCTGTACGTCCCATTCTGAGTTCCTAACAAGGCAGACTACGAGGAAGCTAATGACGTCAATTGCAACCAGGAGGCTGCGTATATTCTATCAGTATCATTGCATCTCGCCTTCCATTGATCGCAAGATCTCTTCGAGAGAGCGTAACTATTCCCTGACGAAGGCAAGAACACCATGGGAACTGATAGATATACCACAAGTTCAAGCATCCGTTCGAGCTTCACCACACACAGCCCCACCTATTGAAATTTCTAAACCTTCTTTTCGAGGTTAGTGTATTTATTTCAAGCTTCCATCACACGTGCTGGCATCAAGATAAGGAATTCCAAATACACCCCCTTCCTTCAAATCACGGATGCCCACTGTCTCATCGTACAACCAGACAGCCACTCCCAGTTAAGGTAAGGCAAAGGTAAAATTACACGGCACGGTCCCTCTTGGGAACACCGGTTTCCAGAAATTATTCCTACCCCGTGTACCCCAGACATGATACCCCTTGTTCAGCTACATATAAGGCGAAAGGGCCTCACGCTAGCTAGCCTGAAAGAGACGTGCAAGTGTGCCGTTGCTATCAGAAACCTCTCTCAGGGTAGTTTTTTTAGCGCCGACCTTCTCACAAAAAGCTTGAGCATCGTATTTCAGAGCGCATCTCACATCAGTTCTGCGCTTCAATATGGACCAATCTTCGTTGGACAAGACATTTCTCGTCGCGGCGTGGCTGGAGGTACGGTGTTGCCTATAAATTTATATCATGAGTATACTGGTTCTGACTTGTTGTTTCTCAGGCTTTGGTGTATGGTTTGTGCGCCGCTGCCTTGTTCGTGATGGGTTACGAGAACTCGCACAGGGGCATTTTTCTGTATATTTTGCACCACGATCTATCTTCACTACACAACAACAAACGCCCGTCGCCGTGATACAGGAAGTCCTATGTTCAGTCCAAGAATATTAAACTTAAACTTCCACTAGGTAATGACTTTATTCTCCATCGCAATGTTCGTTTTTGCGACTGTTCACCTTGTCGTGAACTGTATCCGTCTTCTACAAGGATTCGTCGACTTTCGGCTCACACCTGGACCCGCGGCATATCTCAAGAGTCTAAGGCCATGGAACGCCATTCTAAAAGACACCCTCTTCGTTACACAAGAAATTCTCGGCGGCGCAGCCGCGGTAAGCATTGGGATTCTTGTCTCCGGTCAACGTGCTGATTTTAGTGACGCGCCATAGACATATAGATGCTGGATATTGTGGAGCAAGGACTGGAAAATTATCGTTCTTCCTATTGCTCTACTTCTGGCAAACTGCGGTGGGAACGCCTTTTGCATAACCCTATCTAGCGCTGACTGGGTGTTGTTTGTTTATAATTAGTGGCAGGATACACCGTTTGTGTAACTTCTAGCATGGTGGACCCGACAGATTCTATCTTCAGCGAACGGCTAGACCATTGGGCGACGACATTCTACTCTGTTGCAGCTGCCTTGAACATCATCACAACAGGACTTATGGCGTACCGTATATGGTCAACGCTTCAAAGATCTGCTGATTACATCCAGGGCCGAAGTCGTCTAGTTCCAGTGTTCTATATGTTCATCGAGTCCGCGGCTCTCCAGCTTCTCGTTGAGATCGTACTACTTGCGCTTTATTGCTCAAACGTCAATGTACAATACATTTTGGGAGAGGCTGTTGTACCGATTGTGGTATGTCGCTGAAGCATTAGTACATCGAGCTTGTTGACTCATGTTCCCTTCATCAACAGGGCATCACCTTCAACCTGATCACGATTCGTCTGAAGCTCCACGTTATGGCCAAAACATTGAACCAGTCACCTTCCAATCATCTAGCAGAAACGATCGGAAGCATGCCCCTGCGGCGAATTCGTGTCAAGCTCTCTCAGGACGTTGAGCATGTAGGTTCAGATCTCGACCCAAAGAAGCAAGTGCACACAGTCCCACGCAAGCATCCCGTACACGATGAAATTTGAGAGAGCGAGGAGCTATACAGCATCGACGCGATCTTGTTCCACCAGTAAAATATGCCTTTTCACGCCGCTCCCCCCAGCCTCGACGACGGCCAGCCCCATCCGTTGTTCCCACTTCTCCTTCACACGCCTCAGAAATCACACCAATTTCTCGCGCCCGACGACTTAGTTGTAGCGACGTGTCGAGCCAGATCAGTAGCAGGTCTATGTTGGGCCCATGGGCAGTGTTTCATGTTTATTCTAGGCCGTATTCACCGTCCCATCAAAAGCAATGTGAACTGCAAGAAGAGAGCGCCACTCGTTGTGTGCTGCCATGGATAGTCCTGAACCCACCCCGGGGTAAGTACTAAAAGTATTCGATGATTTGATGACCTACTATAAGTGTGACTTGAGCGCACCATCCTTTATGTGGATCTTCTCATGTGTTCCATATCATCTTCCACCTGGTCTACCACTGGCATGGGTCAACTCTTGGTGGACAAGATATTCCTAGTTGCGGCGTGAGGTGAGGCAAGCTCTGGTCGCTGTTCCATCATATACTATCTATTTCTGATTTCTCTACTTGTAACTAGTAGACTGCGGTATATGGTTAAGAGTTATACCTTACCTTTTTTTGATGTCATTACCGACATAATCAGAGGGCCAGGAGGTGGAGACCGAGGAAGTGTGCCGTTGTTCTCGTCCTGCATACGGAAGCGCTTGAAAAAGTTTAAAAAAATGCTTGGCGGGAAGGACGTGATTAGATTGGAGATAAGATGACCTGGAGGTTGGGTGACCGGGTCATCTTTTCTCCGCCACCTCATGACACAGACGCTTGTCTTCCAATCTCGTCCGTTCGGCGTTTTTCTACCGCTCAGACCCTGCTCGCATTTCGGCTCTTACTCTATTGCATTGGCAACAACATCTTGAATGATGACGTTTTTTATATAACTTATCGCTGTGCAGCTTCCTTAAGCGCTGTGCGCGTTTAGTACCTTACCGATGCAGTGGTCTCTATGCGCACTCTGGATTCTACTGCTACCGTCTTTATCTAAACCCTTATAAAGCAAATCGTGGAACTCTAGTGAAACTTCAGCTTTTGCTCTTCACCAGAGGAGACGAAGCGAACAACGGGGGTTCATTTGCGAGAACCATCAGGGGCGCTTTCAGTGCTCCGATTTAGCATGCGAGCCGCCCGTGCTTACTGAGACTCGCGCTGGCGATGGGGTCGGCCATGCCATGCCAGTCCCCATCATTGCCCCCCATTATCCTGGCCCGTATCACACATCCAGCGTCAAACCCATGGACGACAAGACCAACGAGAAAGGGCTGCGGAACCCTTCGTTGAATACCAACTCGGACCCGGAATCTCTCGACACAGCTGGACGACTCGAAGATGAGAAAAGCCCCGATGATATCAGTGGGGAGGGTAAGCTTGTGCGGCAGTTGAAGAATCGGCATATTACGATGATTAGGTATGTGTTTAACAAGCCACTCAGTAAATGTCGATGCTCAAGCTTTCTCTCACAGCATTGGCGGCGTCATAGGTACCGGTGCGCCAGGTGTTGTGTTTGAGGAGGAGGTAGATGCTGATGTCCATGGAAGGTTTATTTCTGGGGACTGCGTTGTCTTTGAAGAGTGGTGGTCCGGCCGGTACGTGCTCTCAGCTCACCAACCAAACAATCTTACCAACTAACGCCCTGAAGGCCTCCTGCTAGGCTATATAGTAATGGGCACGATCTGTTATAGCGTCATGGTAAGTGCCAGTTTGTACTCCGGCGACAGCTTTACGCTGATGGCATTATAGATCTCCCTTGGCGAAATGGTCGCATACCTTCCCATTCCAGGAGGACACATCAAGCTCGCCGAGCGATTCGTCAACCCCGCTTTCTCGTTCACATTGGGGTGGAACTTCTGGTCAGCCTCAGCCTTCAATTCTTCCCCTTCTGCACTGAATCTCCAACAGGTACAACTGGACCATTGTCCTCCCCGCAGAACTCACCGCCGCTGCCGTGCTCATAGGATTCTGGTCCGACGTGGATCCTGCCGTCTGGATTACGATGACGATGGTGATCACGATTGGTGTCAATATGTTCGGTGCTGGAGTTTATGGGGAGGCTGAATTTGTCTTCGCGTGAGTGGCCTTTCTTTTCGTTTACCTGCTTGAAGTCGGTTGATTCGTTCCAGAACAGCTCCATAAAAGTCATCACGATTGTCGGCCTGATTATTTTGGGTATCGTTCTTGACCTTGGAGGTATGGCGTAACTTGTTGTGTGTGTAAGTATGCATTGACTTACGACTCGGATAGGTGGTCCTAATCATGACCGCATTGGCTTCCGGTATTGGAAGAATCCTGGGGCGTTTGCTCAATTCGATGGGATACCTGGAGCAAAAGGCCGCTTCTTGGCGTGGTGGGCGGTGATGACGCAGGCAGCGTTCTCATTTGTTGGCACGGAAGTTGTTGCTGTAAGTCACCAAGGTTTTCTCCTCCAAGAAGTCGTTATGAATCATCGTACGTTTCAGATCGCCGCCGGAGAGGCCAAAAATCCTTCTCGCAATCTCCCAAAAGCCATACGGACGGTATATATAAGTATGTCTGCCTTTAAAATGTCGATGCAGCGAAGTTTACAAGGCTCTGCAGGAATTGTTCTATTCTATGTTGGTGGAACGGCTATCATAGGCCTCTTGGTGCCTTACACCTCCCAGGGGCTTGACCTGTCCGATGGGACGGCCGCCTCGTCACCCTTCGTCATTGCCATACAGAACGCGGGGATCAAGGTTTTGCCATCTGTATGTTCCATTATCCTGGATGACCGATACACATTCAATGAACATTTGGAATGACTTAGATCATCAATGCCTGCCTATTGACGTCTGCGTGGTCTGCTGCATGCAGCGATCTGTATATAAGTTCGCGAGCATTATGTATGAACATTTTCTACATGTCTTACTTTCCTTCCATTGACATGCGTACTCCAGATGGTCTCGCCCTAGCCGGCAACGCACCCAAAGTCTTCTTGACAACATCGAAGAAAGGCCTCCCATATGTCGCCATCACATTTTGTGCCGCGTTTGCTCTTCTAGCTTACATGGGGATCAACAAGAACACGGGAAAGGTCTTCCAGTGGTTCGCAAACATGATCGCTGTCGCAAGCCTCCTGACGTGGTTCGGGATATCCTTGACGTATCTCCGGTTCTATAAAGGCATGAAAGTCCAGGGATTCGATCGGAGAAAACTGCCTTTCGCATCGAGGCTGCAGCCATATGCAGCTTGGTATGCTATGCTTTTCTGCGTTCTGATTTGTTTCGTAAGTGCTTCTTTCCTGTCGAGGCCTTGTTTTCAAAATTGAACGTTGTCATTTGTAGACCAGTGGGTGGAAAGTCTTCTTGAAAGGAAGGTGGGCTACCGATACCTTTGTGACGAACTACCTTCCCCTTGTTGGTTTCCCAATTATATATGTCGGTGCTAAGCTGGTCACCAAGAAACCCATCGTTAGGGCCCACGAGATGGACTTCGTGACAGATATCAAGGAGATCGAAGCAGACACGTAAGTCAGGAATGATATAATGTGGAGACGTTTGCTTATCTCTCGTAGATATGTTGAGCCCCCATCTAAGAACAATTTGGAAGCCTTCTGGCAATGGCTTGTGAGTTTCTGGTATTCTCTGATGCTGTTTCTGTTTTGGATGACACTGCTTATCAGATGTAATCGGCAGTCAAGGCCTGGGTTGATAGATAGGATGTGTTCATGTATTTGTAGGCAATAAATACAGCTAAAACACATTACACAGTCAGCTGCTGTGGTCAACGCCACGTGGATGGGGATCCCGTTATTCCCAGCTTTTCCTCCAGGGCCCACGCCTTCCTGTACAGGTAATCTGCACGCTGCCGAAAACTTTTCTCCCAGCCTGCCACCTGCGAATGGTGCACCCTCTTTCGATATAATGCCTCGGAAACACCGGCTCGCTGCTCGCTTACAGTAGATCTCTGCTCGAGTATAGCTTGCCTTTGCTTGCCTTGAGCCGTCCGAACCTTCAACCTCTTCCCCGCCAGTTCTGCGTCCAACGCAAGAAGCCGCTCGCCAAGCACGTTTGCCTCCTCGATAGTCGTGTTCAGGAGCCGCGCGGCCTTCCGCGCGTTGTGCGCACATAGCGCCGCATCTGCTGTGAGCCGCTGCCATTCGCACTCCATTTCGCCGGGAGATATGGACGTCAGGGAAATGACTTCGTCAATGTCGTCGTCGTCGTCATCGTCATCGTCGGAGTCTAGGATATCTGATGGCAGCAGCGGGGAGTCCGGGAGGGGTGGGGATGGGGTCGTAGAGTCTGGAAGGCTGGAATGTGCGCTTCCTGGTAAACTCGCCTCAGAAACGATCGGGATGTCAATGAAAGGATTAGAGTAGACATGGGTGTATTGGGAGGAGGCGACTGTTCTGGCGCTATGGGTGCTCTGGTCTCGGTCAGCGGGTGTTGTCATTACATTTATCAAGAACTGACCTGACATGTCTGTGCAGGATCGTGCTCATCGCAGGAGATCCAGTGTTTCACTGGCGGGGTGGCTGTCATATCTAACCCAAAGGAGCTGGAAAGACCGAGTCAGCGAGGAATTCAGGGATAATCGGCTGCTCTCACTGGTAAATGGCAGGAGTACAAGGACAAGTGTTAATCAGACTTACAATGCCGACGCGACGAGCTGGGTGGTGGTCAACCCTTGAACCGAGTGCTACTCTTTAATCAGGACAGATAGATAGTCCATCTCCGTGTGAACGGCGACCGCCGCAGTTGCGAGCGAAATGGAAAAGAAGTTGAGAAGACGTAACATCTCCGCGACCCAGGAACGGAGATGCTGATTGGTGGCGCACGCCATACTGTCATAAACGCGACTCATTCAAAAAAAAACCCCCCTCCAAAGCGCGACAAAGACTGGTCGAAGGTATGGTACGACCGGAGAAAACGCTGACTAAGGCCACCTAGAGTAGATACATCAATGAGGCCCATCCATACATCCATGGTATTCGAGGTTTGAGTCCAGGAGAGCCGGGGTCTCCACACGACGGCGATAGCATGATCCCCAAGGGTTCCCACGATAACGTTTAAAATTTAAACTCTGAGACAAGATGCATGACAAGTCTGTCGTCGGTTACAAAAACGTACTAGTGTGTCGACTGGGGTTAAAATAAACTTAAAACACGGGACCAGCACCGCCGACTGGTCGAGACCGCCGATACCTGGCCAATACAAAAACTAGCTTGTGAAAACCGCAGGGCCTACATTATATATGGTCTCTCACACTAAAACTTAGCCTCCGTATTTTTGGGGTTGGACCTATAGTCCTGCGTCTTCGCCGCTAGTGAAAAGTAGTCGATCATGATCAGGGGCCCGGCAGTGGCAGCTAAAAGGACTCCTGTAGTGCCGGTGATCCCTGCCACTTCTGGGCCCAGCGCATGGTACTCGAGTACGAAGCACGGCGAACCCTGTCACTGGTATACGTGTACAGCATACCATGGGCCTCCCGAGGACTTGATGTGAATGCATGCTAGTAGACAGTCCGCAGAGGAGGGTACTTAAGCCTCTCGAGTCGTCGTGTTGGAATATATGTGAGCTGCCGTACTGAACGGAGAAGCGACAGAATGACGCGTTGGTGGCGGCGTTGCGCGTAAGGTCCGGGGTTCAACCCATGATCAGGGCATTCCGCAGTACTTTAGGTATACTGTAGCGAATTGTATGGTAGAATAACCGTCGGGGGTGGTCGGGGGTGCGTTACGGAAAATTTGGGTTACGTGTTAACAACTGGGGGTCCGCGACACTTTACAGGGGGTCATATAGGTGACCGAGGCGCTGCTGGCCTGCCTAGAGGTCATTTTAGGGTTACAATAGGATTGTGAAATTGTTAACAACCGGTTGCGCGTTACGTTGGGCAAAATAAGGAATTTTTGAGACCCGCGTTACATACGGTTTCAAACATATAATTCGTTACAGTATTTATTCGTTCGCTTATCTTACTGAATCACTGGCATGAGTCTCTGTTCCGAGGTTACTTTTCAACACGTCGGAGCCTTGATATTGCGGGACCAGAGATAGCGTGATTAGATTGGAAATGAAACTTGTTGATGACAATGAACCCTTCTTTGTTCATTCATGGACTCGGTACTGTACCAACACAACTCGCACGACACGTCCACCCTCGTGGTGGTGGCATTGGTATACCCTAGCATCGTGGTAGGCTACGTGTAAGTGAGTAACCAGCCGGGTCCATGTCACCGAAGTGCTGACCCACCACCTTGAAGTGAATGGAAGTATATTGTTGCGGCATAGAGCATTTGAAATCGCATCTCCGTATCTGGGAATTGGTTGGACCATCGATGACAAGAACAGTGGGACAAGTGGTTACGGCCTTTGGGGAAATGCCTCACTCTCGGGCACATTCAACTCGGGACTGCAACGACAGTCGTGAACAACTGGGCTGACCACGCAGTGGCAGGCTTCGGACTGTGTATATACTGCAAGTTTCCTCTTCCATGTTCCTATCACTTCGCCACTTGAGTTGACATGTAAGTAAGCCCTGCCCAACTGCTCCTCCCCGTCTGTCGAAACTAACAATTCTCCAGCACTCCCAGCACCTGGCGATAAGCCTGGTCTTTCCGTAGGATATTTTCGATATTATCATATCCAACGTCGACATGGGCGATGATGGCCGCTGCCCAGTGGAGACAACCCTCCGTGCCTGCAGTCTCGTACGCGCGTCATTTCCCAACCCCTTACAGCGTCGCCTCTTCAAAAGCATCACGCTCACCCTCCTGGAGCCGCCTTTGAATATCGCACCGCGGAACGTGCTCTGGCGCACGTCATCACGACTCTGCAGTCATGTCTAGAACCTCGGTATTATGATCGTCTATACGCCCTGGTGTGAGCTCCTGTTGGAAGATATCGAGCTACCGTGCTTGCCGGGGTCATGGGGAGGAAATGGTGGTGTCGCGCATAAGGTCCGGGGTTCGACCCATGCAGCCCGCAGAACATTTATTGTAGTTATATACCGATTTTACACATGTATTCCCCTGCTCGTTTACACTGATTAACCTTGACATATATTGTTCAAGACTATTTTCCCACAGCTCCTACCCATAGCGCCACTCAAGCGATTGCGCGGGATCACTATCTTCCCATTCGAAACCCGATTGACATCTGATGTCGAAGTGGAGTGGCTTGAGGTGCCATCGGAGGCATGGCGCGTGCTGTATGAACTGTTGTCCTCAGGCATTTAGCACTTCATGCTGACGAAGATAGAGCAGTTTCCGGTCAACGTGCTCGGCGCGTGTAGGGCGCACATGCTGCTGAAATTGGTGAACTCGACACTCTCGGAGGACGAGGACGAGGTTGCCCCTGAGAGAAGGCAAAGCATCCTACGAGATGCATATCCTCGCTCGAAGCTATCAATACGTCCATGGAGGTGCTATTTGACGCTTTGACGTCTTCACCATCGGCCCCGATCTCACCCGCACTGCTCAGGATCCTCAAGTGCTTGGTGAACGACGACGACAGGTGCGATGAATGCCAGATCATATTCGACATCACGGCCACATCCCTGACCGAACTCAGACTTAGAGTGTTCTCTAGGACGTGGTGATCTTTCTTCCCATTTCCACCCCACTTACTGTTTACAAATCAGCACACATCGGTGGCCCGTCTCTCCTGCATCCCAATATATTACGCAGCAATGAGTTCTTCCCCGAGCACCTCGACGGCTTCCTCACCAATGTGCCCCTTTTGGAGTCTCTACCGGGAGACAACACCCTCGAGGAGCTCAGCATCGAGCATTACTCCCTTACGGTGCTGTGCCACAACAGCCGATAGTGTCACTTTAATGCATGAATCGATACTCATTAGTGTTCGCTCATGATGAATTAACGGCTGTAATCACCATTGGAAATGTTGCATCAAATTAGTGCAGGCGGACAAGTTGACATCGAGAACAACAGGAAAGGATTTCTGGTCAATGCTACCTATACATCGCCGTCCCTGCAGGACACGGAACAGTGTCAATGTTTCTGGACTCTCGATGGGGTTTGTGGATTGTGCAATAGTGGAGATGGGGAAGGACACTCCTTTAACAGGACTGTCTTTGATTGTCGATGAAGGAGATTTGTCGATCACGTATAGTGATATAGCCGAGTGGACCCACAATTTGAACCCGATAGTAGCCTCAAGCAGTGGAGGATATTCTACCCGTCGCCCATATGGAGGATCAACATTGGATACCAAAAAGCCTGGAGCTTCTGCAGCATTTTCATTTACTGGTATGTCTCTCCGAGTGGTTGGTCCACGCATACTATCGGGAAATCATTGATACCCTCAACAGGTAATTCGGTTTCCGTTTTTGGTGCTCCACCAGAAGACGACATTGGAAATATCCAGTTTACCCTTGATGGAAATACTTTCAATCGCTCGTTTGCTAGGAATTCGGGTGCAGAGGCTATGCACTATGAATTCTTTTCAGTGCCATCGCTTTCGCTTGAAGGCCACACCCTTGGTATCAAGTATATCGAGGGGCCCGGAGCCATGAGGCTCGATTACATCCTCTATACACCCAACCGCCCCGGCCAATCTGCCCCGCCAGGATCTACAACCCCTTCAAAAGCGCATCAGCTATCAGGCGGAGTGGTCGTTGCAATTGTACTTATGGTTGTGGGGTTCGCTGCAATGCTAAGTCTATCGATATTCTGGTATAGAAGACGCCGACGTCAAGAAGGTATGCAGGCGTCCAGCTACGATCGGTATCAAATTGAAATTCACCATGTCCTCTGTTTTGTGCCCCCCCACAAGCACAGTCGCTCAGCGAACATCCTACAGCCCTCTCCCAGGTTACACATTTGTACCATTGGTAGATGTTTCTAATAATCGTTGGCTCACTGGCCAGCTTCAACGTAGAAGCGCCCCTTACGGTTCTAGTGCGTTCCTATTGTACCTCTTTTTAACCATACGATCGCTTACTGGATTGATAGTCGAACCTTTCTTGAGCGTCCCGACCAGTGGATACCCAGATCTTGTTTCGCCCACTGGTTCCCAGCGCAAGCCAAGAGTGCCGGAGGTTTCTCTCGTTGCGCCACCTGCGTATCGATACGAAATGGCTGTGAATAGAATGCCGACCCCTGAGGGTGCACAGGAGGCCATAACACGCAAGCCGTTCCGAACATCTGAGGCACCCAAGGATCGGGACAAATTATCACGCGGAAGCTCACAGAGTATGGATTAACATTTGTGCTGTATTGCTTCATTGAGCACGGACAGTGACGCTGGCTCGTAGAATGCAGGTTCCAAAGGTCATAAGAACTTCGTTGAATGGCGTTATCGCCAACGAGTAGTAGTTATAATCGTAAACATATCTATTTCGTGATATACCTTTAGATCGACTCATTATATGTTTCTCACGCAGCCCACTATCCAAAGTGGAATAGTAAAAAATTAGGTAAGCCGCTTGCAGTAATCCGGGTTCCCCGTAGGGTTCTGCATACAACGGTCAGTTTGTCAAAGTCCAAAGTCAACTGTGCGACCTACCAATGCCCAGTTGGGGAAAGGCCTCACGGTGCCGCTTCCTCCTCCGACCGCAAAGGTCCAAACAAAGATCATGACCTATCGACAGATGTTCAGAACCAATTCAAGCGGAGAGATATTGTGGCGTACCGAAGTGCCACCGTCCAACGCAGCGCTCATCAGGAAGTTGTACTTGCGGAACCACGTGGCGCGATACCTGAGCGTAGACGCTGGTCAACAAAGGAACCAACGTATGGCTCAGCCAGTGTGACTTATACTCACTTCCTCAGATAAAATTGCGAAAAGACGCCAAGAAGGAAGCCAGTAAAGACACTAGAGTTGATACCGACACTCAGGTACCCGAGCTCAGCTGTTTGTCTATGGGTCAGAGTCATCTGCTTAGCTCTATTGGGCAACGACACGCACCAACAAGAATAGGTGTGAAGACTTTGTTCCAGCCAAACTTGGGGAATTTCTTGTGAAGCAGCCAGAAAGGAATCGGGAATCCGAGGCCGGCGATGAGCATGTATGGAACGAACTGATAGTGGGCGGAGAACAGTAAGGTGGAATACGCGAACGAGATAGAGGTGGCCTTACTCCATAGCGAGTCCCAGTTGCGTACAATGGTTTGCCCAGAGCGCCCCATGCAATTGCAGCGCTATTATAGGATTGAACCTGACAAACTCTGACGTGAATAATGGATCATGCAGGGCTGGGGACTTTAGATACCTGTTGACCAGACCAGACATTAGTTCCCTGCACCGATTTTAGGATCTCGCGCTGGGAATTGAGGACAGTCTACAAGACATTGAGCATGCCAATCGGATAAAATGTCTGATTGCATACCTTCATGATCAAGAAGTTAAGAAGTCCACCCTAGCGGTGTCCGCATATATGAGTGAAAGTCAGGGAGCAAAATACCAAAACTTACGATGACTGTTCCGATGGCCTGAACAACAAAGGTGACAACCGGAGGCAGTTTGGTGTACTGGCCCTTTCGAACCATACGACTCAGTCTTGTTTTTATGCTACAGGATATCGACATACCAGTTTAAGATCCTGTAACAACGCTAGAGCTTGTGTCACGGTGTTGTATCCATACAGTGTGAAGTACATGTTTGCGACCGGCTTTCCTGGAACCAAGGCCCCGCCCAACATCTATTAATGTGCGCTCAGTACGAGGGATTGAGCCGCTGAAATTTCATTACCTGAACCATGTTCTCGATACTAGGTGCATAACCGACGGTAGCGTAGAGCGTGCCGATAATGGGCACGAACAACCACGCGAACATCAAAGCAACGATGAGTGCCCACCAAGGCAAACCTGACTTAGCGCCGTATGTTGTTCCAATGGCCATACCGAACGTTCCAATGAAGATGGCGAAATACCACCAATTTGAAATCTCCCTATAGACCTGACCGCGAACTGTTAGGCCCTATTTGTAAAACCAAGGCCAGAGGCGCGTGCTTACTTTCATTTTCTGGTAATGCGGGTCTTGGCATTCATTTTTCTGTCGTACAGGAACGAAGTAAGCACCAGGCAAGGCAGCACAATGCAACACAAACCCTGCTATCAAGGAAAATATTGTAAATGGTCTTCGAGTGCCATAGAAGGAAGTGCATAACCGCAGCTGTGAAAGGAGGAATCAGATAAGTCAAAACAAAATGCTGAAATGTGCATACCACCAATATAGATTGTACGGCTGACTTTGTACAAAAGCTGCGATGCTGCGTACCATGGAAGACCCTATAAATGCATTAGACGTGTGATGAAAGGGGAAGGGAAATAGTATGAAACCTGCTCCGCGAGCTTCTCCAAGTTGAGAGTGAAGTCGTCATTGAGAATAGAAAGTTGATCGTATTCGCGGCCTGCAGAAAAGATGGGATTGGACGCACGCGGATTCTGACGTGCGACATACCATCCTCGTAATACAAAAGTTGGGTTAGGAAGGGGAAGTTCTGAGTGTTCCAAACGTTCATGGCATAACAGGCACAAAATGCAATCCTGTAAACGAGATCAGAGGGGACAAAAAACTCATGATTTGACGCACATGCAGACAGCGCATCCAGCATAGAGAGACAGCTGAGTCGCCAACGGAGTAAAGAGAGCACCTATGGACCCTCCACCAGCACCAACGTATGCCCAATCAAGGCATAGGGAGAACGCGCCAAGTCCTTCGTTACCAGCAGCGCCACCTGCCGAACCAATCTCGTTGATTTCCAAGGGTTCTATGGCTCAGCTCACGTACCAAAGACCCGAGTGAACCACGCGCTCTTCTGGTTGGCGAGACAGAAAATGCTGATGCCGGTGAGCGTACTGGTTTGCTATAAATAACAATATAACTTATAACGGAGGAAACAAGGGAGCTCACGGGGCAATGTATTCCTAAGGACGTGGTTGTGAGCAATCGAGCCCCTAGTGTACGCGACTGGACGTACAGGGAACCACTCCCAGGCAAATATACCGACGAAAATGATCCAGAAGAACTTCAGACGTTTCCTTTGCATCACGGCTTCATGACCACGATGAAGTGTCTCGAAAAGTTGAACATTGGGCATCAACTGGGGATAGACGGCGAATGTCGGGTACACAAGGAAGATACGCATGATTCCTAGAGAAAGGCGTGAGGTCGTAGACGGTGTGGGCCAAGACGATGACGAACCCGCAGTTCCATATCCAATCAATTGAGATCCAATCAAGCTGTAAGGGTTTGTCAATGAAGAAGGTTGGAAATATCAAGTGGAAATGCGAACGTAAAAATGCCGACAGCAGCATTTGGACGGACGTTGTAGTAGAGGTCCTGGGCCGCGAAAATGCTGATGGCTGTTGCTGAGGCGGAGGCTGTTGAAGCCATGATTGTGATTGCAACGTGCTCCTTAAGATCTGGTAATTACGGGTCAGTAAGAAAACAAGAGCATAGATGAAGGACTTACTGAATGGTCCAGGATTCATGAATCTAGAGTGTGCCTCTGAGGTTATTTTGGGGGAAGAAGATCCGTATGATCCTATAACACTCACCTCCAGAAACGATTATCAGGTGTCTTTATCCTCGCTAACGAGCCCGGTCCAGGAACAATTTCCTCCAAGACCTGGGCCACATGGATGAGAGTATGATATCAAAGAAAAGCAAGAATACACACTCTTCCCAACATATACGAAATAATCAACAGGAACAGCTGGCTAACTGTAACCTATAAAAGTGTGTGAACGTCGGTTGAAGAAGCTTCTATAGCAGTCACACGAACAGTTTGAGGACGGAAATACTACAACCAGATCAGCGAATTAACTTTTCCCAGGACGGAAAGGACATACGAAAATTTGTCCGAGAACTGCACCGAAGCACGCGAGACCGAGGCCGAGGAACCACAAACGAAATGTAAAGATAGGAAGGGTAGGGTCGTCCTCCAAAGATATAAGACGAAGAGAGTAATCAGCGTCAGTTTCTACGGATAGCCTGGATCAGAAAGATGCTCAAGACAACCATCCATGAAAGGACAAACCAATGGGGCGTTCCTTGCCATCCTCTCCGAGATCGATCAGGCGAGGTCCCTCCGCGAAGACGTCGCCGATGTCAGAGGAAGCAACAGCAATCTTCTCATCGACATAGCCATTCTTCTCGTCAACAAAGGATGACGGCCGGCTCGCGTCGGGGACCTTTTCGTCCTTGTCAGCACTGTCGGTGGGGGGCGGCTTTACTGCAGAGAGAACAGGAACAGAGTCCATGGTTTCTGGGCAGAGGAAAGGTTCCTAGGTTCGACCAAGAGCACATTCCCAGGCTTTATCCAAATCTTGAGTGGCCGAGCGAACCACATGAGTCTTGAGGAGATAAGCACATTTGGCCAAAGTTGACCAAGCCCAGCAATGTTCCACCCAACATAAAAATAGACGAGACAGAAATGGGTCGTGATTTGGATGACGCCAGATGGCGTACGAGCAAGTCGGTTGTGGAGGGTGCCTATACTTCGAAAAAAAAAAGGCACATGTATGAAAACCTCGGGCTCAGAAATGAGTCCTGAAATAGAATGTCTTCACTTTCAAAGTTGCGATTCGGTCACGAAACAAGGAGCGTCCCGTCCCGGTAGGATCTGTGAAAATCTATGGATGGCACGCGGCCACGCAAGAGATTGTTGTTAATCTGAGAATGGAGGTCCCATGGATCTAGAGAGTATACGACGTCAGTCTTGTGCAAGATAACGGTGTCAAAACCTATACATACCTGCCCACATGGGGACTTCACACGCGACGCATCTTTATGGGACAGCACGGTTGCACCAGCGACCACAAAAGGTCTGGTGTACACATGTGGTTTCGTTTATGCTTTACTCGGCGTTTGAGGTGATCTTAGGGCGTTGGACGATTAGCCAACGTTTGAGCGGTCAGAAAGTTACTTACAGCGGGCTTTTAGGTGTCTGGATTGACCACGTAAAGGCATATGGCTCTGGCTTGGTTCCGGCTATAAACATTCGTGGAGATTTCGTCAGGCACTGGCTGACGAAATGATGGCCATCAACTATAAACCAATCAGCATCGTTGGATTGTGTCAAGAGTAGTTCAAACCATATGGATGATCTCTTCAATAAGCAACATATATGCAGCTCTAGGCATCGAGCATCAGGGAGTCGATAGTTGCTCGATACAATTATTCCAACTACCAAGTAGCCGCGATCCTTGTCGAAAAGCTCCAAACTGATGATTGACGAGTCCTAGCTTTGCGATTCACACACATGATGCAACTTGGTTCTTGGTGCTTATCAGCTTTGGGCCGTGTCTACGGCGACCGGCGGAATGATATCGGTAGCGACTTGGGAGAAGAGGCGGTTTGGAGGTAGATAGCTTTAAATGGGAGTATGTAGAGTTTGATATCGGCAGGCGCGTTCCTGAGAGGACACTTGATGGTCCATGGAGGTGTGGTGAGATCTGGTAAGAAGCTTTGTTGGTGCCACACGACACAGCGAGGAAACAGGGGGGGCTACGGGCCTTGAAGCATCATTTTGGGCGCGGATATCTATGGAGCGGAGCGAGCTCAGGAGTACAAAACACGTCGCCTGACGGGGAAGTTCCGTCAGTCTGTTAGCGGTCAGCAGCTAGGATCGAGATTTCCAAAATTCAGACATACCAACGGCATCGAAAGTCCATCGTGGGGCAAAATCTTCCGCAACGCAACGGCTCCAACGAAAAATATCAAACTGGGATGGCTCGACCAATTGGCTCCGGTGATTCTCAAGAGACGATGAAGCACGCGTTCCATCGAGTAGTATGCAGAAGGAGGGCTGTGACATTCTGAGAGTTACCATGCTAGTGAAAAGTTGAACAGAGAAATCAAGGCTAATCGTATACAAAGTTGAGCCGGATAGCCTAGAGCCTTGACACTCTTGCTCAAGGTTCGAAAGGTTGACGTCGAATAAAAAATTGCGGGGGGAACGCGGCGAAGGTTTGTTCACGTCGTCTTATACGATTTTGAACATGGCGTGAAAGGTTACTCGGGCACTCCGGCGTGTAATATGAATCCTGCAGAGGCCAAGTTAGGTTGTAGGAAGATGCTGACTCGATCCATACATACCTAACTCATCTTCTCATCTTTTGAGCTTTCCCACTTGCAACTCGGGTGGCACTTCTCATCCACAATAACGTCATATCCAACAACAATGCGAAAAATGCCTTAGCCGTAAAAGAGGATCCTAAGAGAGTGTTGAGTGCTGTCTTCAAACCATGTTTTCGAGGAAAGTAACGACTGCCAGTGACGCGGACGCCTGCCACTGACCATGACTCGATTCAGAGAAAAATACAATCATTGATGCCATCAAAAATTCGAACAGTTACAACATTTCTCTGAATTCATTTACAAATCTGACAGCTAACTGGAAAATCGTAGGCGTCTGAGGTCCCGCCTTCACCTAAGTGGAGCCTTCTAAAAAAGGCTTGAATGACGTTGGGATAACGTCACCTT
The DNA here is from genome assembly GCA_018858115.1 of Tephrocybe rancida. Taxonomy (NCBI): domain Eukaryota; kingdom Fungi; phylum Basidiomycota; class Agaricomycetes; order Agaricales; family Lyophyllaceae; genus Tephrocybe; species Tephrocybe rancida. The sequence goes on from JABCKT010006565.1 coordinate 32,417, forward strand.
GCCCCACTTCACGGTCACCTGCATGAAAAAAAAAAACCAACCACCACGCCCGGAGCATAGCTGCATAGATATCGATATATAGTACAAATATATGATTTTCTAGCTATAATTGCTGTCCGCAGTTCCAGTCAGTCCTACTGAATTGTTTTTTTGGCAATGAACCCATACTACTACCAGCGCCCAGCACCCCACCAACCACAAGTTGAGGTGCGCATTGTGGTGGAATTGTGGTGGAAGTTGACGGTGGAGCATTGTGGAACCACTGTCCAAATTGGGACTTGATCCGGCTTCCATCAACCAGCTCCAACAATACATCGAGGACCTCCAGACGCCTACGATTTTCCAGTTAGCTGGAACAAGTTACTGCAGGAAAGAGACTGCCCTTATAAACCCGATTTGAGCCTCTTTGCTTTTCCTACGAACAACGATACCAAGGTTAGAAATGCCAAACTCGCGAATAAATGGCTCAGCAACTTACCAGCCTCACCGTCGTCCGAGTCGAGCTGGCGTTTTTCGTTTCCTTCACGCTGCGTTGGCCGTGTATCGTGTGCTATCGGGCTTGGAACGCCGTGTTGGGGCTCCGATTTTGCCATAGGCTCCCCATTCGCAACTTTCTGCCAAAAAGATGGGGGTATGCGGACCTCGTACCGAGCATGTTTTCCCTCCACTTGCCCCGTCCCCGTCCCTGTCCATGTCCCCAGATCGAGGACAGGAGTGACATGCACATCTTGATGTTCATCTTTGGCTCCGAGTCATGTCTTTGTGCTAGCGTCAACATTATCCAGCTCCTCCTTGGTAGGGTGGGACGAAGATCCAGCACGTACAGCGCACTCGGGCACGCCGAACAGATTCTTGGGGGGGTTAGTAAAGGCGGCCCCAGCTTTTCCGGTATTCGTAGTTTCCTCCCTGGAAAAGTAGCTCGGAGACCTAGCTTGCAATTCCTCATCAACGTAGGCTTTGAGAGAAGCAATATTTTTCTTGAGCTCATTTGTAAACGGGTACTCGGATTCAGGCTCTGTAAATATTAATGTAAGTAGGCCTTTGAAATGTTGCGAAACCCACAAGGCCCAACCTTTCGAAAGCCGGGACCCCTCGTCGGCGGCAGGGTCAGAGTGGTGGGGAGAGTCAAATAATCCCTGAGGTTCCTCTGAGTCGCTGAAAGACCGCATGACAGAATTAATCTTGGCTACAGTCACTTCTTCAACGTCTCATCGGTGAAAAAAAACGACTTCGCATATACCTAAGTAATCCTCGACGTCCCGACGTTCACGCCTTATCTCCTCCTCCGTCTTCTCGACGTTCTTTTTCTTTGCTGAACAGCTATGGAGTGAACCTGCTGACGCGACGGAACAACAAAGCCTGACGCACCACGACTCACGTCCTGTTCCTCAGGTTGTTGTGCGAGGTCCTCCATAACCTCCTTCAACCTTCGCATCAGTATATCATCTGTAGCAGCAGGAGTCAGCAGCAGGCGAAGATAGGCTGGGGACGGCGAGACCTAATGTCTCAGAGGAGCGCTCCATTACTACCAGCGCCGTCACTTATTCCACGCGTAGCAGAGAAGGCTAAAGTGTGTGGTATGATGGTCAGTTGTTGAAGTTCACTTGTACGCGGTTGTAAGAACGGCTGAAAGAGGTGGGTTCAAAGACTCTATATATGATATATCCCGAAGAGGGAAATCCGAGAGAGAAGAAGTTCAAAAGAGGAAATTGACAGACGCCCCAACAAATTTGCGCCCTGAAGTCGGTTCTTGAGCCTCCAGGAGAGGAATGCTTTGTCCAGATTCGAATTGACCGGCAACCGATTTTGTGACTAACTACAAAGTGCAATACATCACAGCGGACGGAGATATCTCGAGGAGGGAGACACAGGCGCAGAGAGGGAGGGGACCTCTAGAACTTGTAAGAGATAGAATAATAGGGATATTTTACGACCGCAGTCTTTTGCTACCCGCGCTAGGCGGGCGCCTCGTCTCCTTGTATTCTTTCAATGACCGGCCCCTCAGAGCAGCTCGTTCGGCCAACCTGATTAATATTCGGTGACGGTTCCGATACCCCTTCGCCACTTTCGCATGTCATGCGTCGCTTCCTAAGATAAAACATGTGCAGTGGAATTCGGGGTTGTAAGATGGCTTCTTTCGCTTTGATAGATATATTGAGCAACACCCGGATACCACTATTTCAACATCAGGAAGCTAAGCGATCTCCTTCCCCGTCGACTTCCGGTAGAGGAGCTTCCTGAAGTGTCGGGCTCGCGAGAGTATCTGGAAATCTGCTCATATGGTTGACTAGGATGATAACTGCCATAGGTTACATGGCCTGCATCACAAGTCGTTGCCAATGCTGTGAGAGGGATTCAGTTCCCAGTGGTTGACTGAACTTACGATGACCAGTGTGTAGTTTTCTCGGATAATCATGAACACAAAGTTCGTGGTGCCGGAGTCGTTATCGACGTATCTGATGAGAAAGATAACGTATAGGATCTTGGAATTATTCTTGAGAACTACGCACCATCAAAAGAAAAGCAAGGGCGATCTCACCTGGAGAGCACAACACACACAGCCAGACTCCACGATGAGAAGTAGTGCCTTCTCCGCCGTGGACTTCTTCCTCCTCCTGCTGAACTCCCACATCAGTTTTCGAAATCTCCTATGGGTTAAAAGATTTGAATTCAAAGTACAACGTGTGTAGAGCCTTGTTTGCCCTCACCATGCTTTCACGCCGACAATGAGTGTGGTCGTTGTGTTGGTGGCAGCTGTGAGAATCACAGAAGCGCACTAAAGAAAGGCGGCAGTCCGAGACTCGCCAGTGCTATTGTAGCTTATAGTCACCCCGAAGTAGGCAAAGGAGGTCGCTAAGAGGAGAAAAGATAATGTATCAGATATTTTTATAACAAGCTCAGGACGGGTAGGATATGGCGTACAACAGACGGCAAGAAGTAACAAGAGAGGCAAAACCATCGCCCGGCCTCCACACAGAACCCATGCTCTCCAAATGACGACGTCGGCCACGATTTGCTAGAGTACGTTAATAAAACCTATTATTCATTCAGTGCCCAACTTACAAGGAGCTGTCGAGAGAAGCTGCATAATTTGGATGGTATGTAGGAGGCGGCGTATGCGCCCTCGTACCACTGGCTGAAGTCGATCGGGCCCCGAATTTCGTTGAGAAACAATTGTCGGACGAAGATCATGGCCCAAGTCAGGAATGAGATCCAGTATATCGTTCCTAGAAAGAATGACATCGAAGTCATTCCTAACATCAATTTTCTCGAAGTTGCTATCCTCTTCCGCCTTCTAAAAGCAACTGTGTCATGCAAGTATTGTTTTTTCTTGAAGTTTTGGCATACCGGAGAAGCGAAGTAGACGCCCAAAGTGCGACAATGACCATCCCTGCGTTCGAATCAGGAAATGCATCATGTGAAGCGATGCGTGATAGATAACACACCATAAAGAAAGGTTATCGTAACGATCACAATAACAAAGTCAAGAGGGTTCAAGCCGGCGTGTCTGAGGATACTTCTTTCACTAGTGCTGAACATCTTGGAGAAGGTTGGAGGGTAGACGAATAAGCTTTGGTTCATAGGTTCTCAATAGGAAAATGGCAAGCATGATCAAATGATGATTCAGAACGCGGAATCATGATTGTACAGCCCCGTCAGTGTCGACGGGGAGCAGCGTCCAATGAAGCCCTATTCTATCCATGTGATCTCGAAGCTTCCCCACTTCCCACCCATGCGTTTTTCGTACACCGCAGTGACGCCTCGACACGGCAAGAAGAGGGTGCGTAGGCACGGCCAAGCATGGGGCGGAGCAGAGGGGATCGATTTGGTTCTTTTCGGGGGCGACATTTGGGAGCGGCTGCGTGGGCGTTGACGTGGATGTTTGTTTTCGCGTCTTTGTTGTAGGACCTGGAACGGTCTGCCTGTTCGTGTCCTCAATAAACATTTTTAGCGTGCATACCCAAACGCACCTATCTGTAGCACCTAGCCGCTAGTCTCCTATATGCTTGACTTCCCATCCCGGTTCACCCCTCTTGGACTGTGGCACGCTGCGCTGTGTTCGAGGTCCTAGGTAGGAGACAACGTCCAGTGCTCAAGACGAGCGAATGTGCAGGAAAACTTATACGCTTCGTACGCATTCAGCGAAGACAACGTGGGGATGAGAGAACGAATCTCTCGTCTTCGAGAAGAGGCAAAGAATTCAAGAGGAGTTCCTGTCAGACGTGAGTGGTCACTGGGTCCAAATCCCGTCACTGGTCCATCTCCAGGGCATCTCGGTGCAGAGACATGAAAAGGCCGGGGGGTGGCCGGGGAAGCGGAGTGCAATGGGGTGTGTGAGCGCGTACACTCGTATGGCATGGTGGAGTTCAGCAGGGTAGAAGATGGGCGCGTTGCAGATGACCACAGGATTGGTAGGAGGAGAGAGGAGAAGGGCGGCGCTGATGGTCTCGAGCTGGTGAATTCATGCAGCCCAAGCAGTCTCTTATAGTATAGCGAGTGCGAAATGCAGCGGAACACTGGCAAGTACTTCTCTGAGTGTTGAATGCGGCGGCAACTTGCGGCAACTCAAACGACAACCAATATCGCAATCGTACATACTTATGACGTCATGATGGGTTCGTCCTCATGAAACATCGAAATTTGCAATATGTATTAGGATCGTCGAGATTTAAAATTGACAGAACGAAATGAATGTGGTGTTGGCGCACTGGTTGTATGTGGTAGCAGAGGTTTGAATAATTTCTGAATTCGGTATTTCTTTCCACTATAGGGGGTAAAACTCATGCCGAGAAATTGGTGTCGTGCCAGTCAGTGTAAACGCGTCCAATTACTATCGTCTTCCTTTTGCATCACAAGCAATTGTGTCATTTTGTGGGTTATGACCCGAAAGCCACTAATGTCATATCAGGAAGCCCCAGGATTTCCTTCCCGATCAACTTCCGGCAGAGGAACTTCTTGAATGATCAGACTTTCGAATGCATCTGGAGACTTGCTCAGAAAATGGACGAGGATTATGATGATCATTGGATACATGGCCTGTATCACAGAAGTTCAGTGAATTTTGCTCTGACGAAGCTCCTGGTGGTTGACGGAACTTACGATAAACTGGTTGTAGATTTCTCTGAATATCAGAGTGACATAGTCCAAGGCAGTGCCATAATTGGGAAGCAAATTGATAAATATAACATCGAGGATCTTGGTGGGGAGTTTCTGAGCGCCATACATTGTCAAAATAGGGACAAGAGCGCTCTCACCTGGAGAACACAGTACACGCAACCGGACTCTACGATGAGAAGCAGCGCCCTCTCTCCCCTGGACTTCATCCTCCTCCCGCTGGACTTCCACATTTTTCGATGTCTCCTAGTCAGTAGGAAGACCTGAATGTAAGCGCAAGACACGTGGAGCCCGGTTTCCTCTCACCATGCTTTCAAACCAACAATGAGTGTGGTAGTTGTGTTGGTAGCAGCTGAGAGGGGTCCAAAGGCGACATAAAGGTGGTCTGCATGCAGGCTAATCTGGTTGCCATCGTTAACGAACGCATCATAGCCTACAGTCAGCCCAATGTAGGCGAACGTGGTTGCTGAGAGAAGGTCAGATAAATTCATATAAGTACGATACCAACGGAAGAATGAGCGGGAAACATACAACATATAGCAAGAAACAGTGCGAGAGGTAGAATCATGGCTCGGCCTCCGCACAAAACCCATGCTCGCCAAATTACGATGGCGTCGCTCACGATTTGCTGTGGGGTGTTCAATAAGACCCCGCCATTCATACAATGCTCAACTTACTATGAGTAGTCGGGACCAGACTATCATTTGAACTAGGATGAAAGTATGGAGGTGTGCGTCGTCGAGCCAGGTAATGTCAATCGGGCTCCGAATACCATCATGAAATGCTTGTCGGACAAAGACCGCGATGTAAGTGAGATACGAGATCCAGTATATCGTCCCCAACAGGAATGACAACGAGGTCGTTCCAAGCATCAGTTTTGTCAAGATTGTCAACTTGCGTTGTCTAACTTTGTCAACCATGTTTCATTTTCTTCCCAAAAAGTTACTCACCGAATCAGTGCAGTAGACATGTAGAAGACAACATTGAACATCCCTGCGTCAAGATTAGGAGGTGGGCGTCAAACGATAAACAAGCCTGAGCACCGTAGAACAGCGTTGTTGTACTGATTATTGTGAGGAAATCGAGGATCTGGTCACCGGCCAGTTGAAGCATAACTCTTTCAGAAGCGCTGAACATCTTTGAAAGAAAGGGTTGACGATTAAGTGCAGCTTTGTAGGTTCTTAAGGAAAGAATGCCGGTCAAGTGATGATTCACCACATATCATGATCGTACAGCCCTTTCACTGTGGAAGGAAGGCCATTATCAGATGTCAGATGGTTCGCGAAGCCATTCATTGTGTCGCCTGCGATAGCGTTCCAAAGTCGGGACAGCAATACGACGCAGACTTTATGCATGAAATTGTCACGGAGGGATGTAGAACCGTACACGTGTAAGCTAGTTGGGGATGGCGAAGGCTGGCAGGCATCTGGGTCTGTATGGTTATTCGGAACATGTTCTATTCTGGTTGGCCTGCAAGTTATATCGGCTCTATGGCGTCTGAGGATGGCTTCTAGCGGTGATCCCAGCAAACGCGGAGGTTTGCCTCCTACTCTGTCTCATGAGAGAAGACGTGGCAGACTGTTCATGGGCAGCAACATGCCAAGCGCAGGCCGTAATTATAGGTCGATCGCTCTGCACTGGTCGTCGAAACCGAGATCATGATGTTCAAGTTCGAAGGTCGAGATGTTGAAGTTTTGAACTATAGTTATCTGATATCAATCGAAGCAGATATGAACGTTCAATAGAAACACGGGAGAAGGCATTTTTCACCTTGTATAGTTAGCGTAATCGACTGGTTTGGCCTCGCCGCAGTGCCGAAAACGAACCAGCGTCGAGATCTTGAAGGTGTTACGAGATGTCAAATTTGATGTATCTCCCCCCGCTTCCCTTTTCTGCGGGTGTGCCAGTGTCGACAATTGCGATAGACTATTGCATGGTGTTAGAATATTTGAGAGTAAATACATGGCATGCATTCTTCGGGTATCGAGGAAAATGCAGGGTGCTCTGAGACGATACATAGTTGTAAGCCGACACCAGATTTTAGGGGGGGATCTCGAGCACAAGCGGAGGACACAGCCGATAAGGAACTAGGCGCGTTGGTGGTCCTCGCCGCGCGGAAAAGGTGGGAGGCAAGGGAGAAGGGTCGGGCGAGGGAGGAAAGCACGTAGGGGAGGGGAACAATTGAAGTTTCCGGGTAGTTCTTTCGGCTAAAAGACGCCATGGCATTGAAATTGGCCTTTGGTGGGGCTTGGAAAAGCAGTGCGAACACTATACACCCAACGGACTCGATGGGCTACCTGTCGTTCGACAATGATCGCGAAGCAGCCCCCCGACGATCGGACGTATGTGTCGACGAAAATGTAAGCCGGGCATCTGAGGTAGTACAGGGCCTAAACACAACTTCTGCAACACGCGCACGAGGACGGCTCGCCGCAGTCGGGTCATCTTCCCTTGTTACGCCTTGCGGTCGCTGGCGTATCCTGGACTATGACCGGGGCAATTATAGACCTTCTCACCCTTCGTCCTGTCCTTCGTGAACATTTCTTTGCGCATAGGCCTGCACACCGCTATCAGATATACTGCCAGCTTCCTCTTGCTTGGCCTCCCAGATCGATTGATTCTGTTCGGGTCGTGGAAAACCGTATTGCGTCGGAAAGGCGGTGTCGCATCCACAAAGTTGATGCCAGGAGTTCTTTTTCTTGCAACCGAGGATTGCGGTACATTGTGAATCGATCATGTACGGGCCTGTCATCGCACGCAGGGCTCAGGGAAGCAGATAGTGCAAGAAAAGCCCAACCACGACGAGCACAGGTCGGCCGACCTCCCATCTCGAATCAACCCTCTGGGCCGTGGCAAGCCGTGTCGTGACAGAGGTCCTAGGTAGGAGGAAACTCAGTCCACGCCCTACATATCTCGCGCTCCATGCTGCGCTAGAGCGCTTTTCCTCGAGGAGGGGGAGAATCGTGTTTTCAAGACGGCTGCGTGCAACGTGCTCCGGTACGAGCGGTTGCGCAGGAAAGGCTTATGCAATGGCTGCCTCATTGTATCGAGAAGGACTTGAGGAGAAGTCCCTGTCGTAGCATGGTGCGATTTAACAGCAGGGTAGAAGATAATATGTTACAACTGATCGCAAAATTGGTGAGAGAGGAGAGGAGCGGGAGCAGGGGCGTCGCTAGGCACGGGCGGCGCTGGTCAAGCTCAGAACAGCAATCTTGGACCATTAGAGCTATGCAACCCTGGAGCCATCTTGGTGCGAAGTGCAGCTGAAGAGGATGTAGACAAATTTCAGTGGGCTGTGTCATCAGAGAAGCCTCTGAGTCCAAGACACTGCTGGCGCCCACAGATTTTTCTAGAGAAACATTGTTTAGATACATGTTTTTGGGTAGATAATTAATGTTTATTTAGAAACACTTGAAATATTAATCTAGAAACAGACTGAAAATATGTTTCATATTGCCAAGCTGTTTCGGAGGAAACAAGCACATCTGGTTCTCAAAATGTATCTCAAGAAAAATGCAGGAAACACTTTAAATTTTCCTTGCCTGTTTCTACAGAAAAATGTGACACATATCCAGTCAGTTTTCCTGTTGAAACTGGACTTCTGTTTCCCTTGCCTATTTCTTGGGAAACTTGTTTCCAGTATCTTATGCCTGTTTCTCTGGAGATATTTGAAATGTATATTGTAGAAACATGATAAAGAATTACCATATATAGCAATTTCTTTGAATATTTCTTAAGATACATGTGTTAGAAATCTTTTAACATGGTTCTCTCTCAAATATCTCAAAAAACATCATAATATCTCAAATGTTTCTTGAGAAACATTTTAAGAAACAGTAATCATGTCAAGCTAGAAAGAGTAATTGGATACATGTCACACTTTTCTGTAGAAACAGGCAAGGAAAATTTAAAGTGTTTCCTGCATTTTTCTTGAGATACATTTTGAGAACCAGATGTGCTTGTTTCCTCCGAAACAGCTTGGCAATATGAAACATATTTTCAGTCTGTTTCTAGATTAATATTTCAAGTGTTTCTAAATAAACATTAATTATCTACCCAAAAACATGTATCTAAACAATGTTTCTCTAGAAAATCTGTGGGCACCAGCAGTGAGAAGGGTTGAAAATGCGGCAACTCAAATGGCAACTAAAATGTATGATGTCAATTAGATTCGACATCAACAAATTGGGTCCATCGGCAAAACCGGGAGAACCTTATAAGGCCTTATAATCACCACAATCGCCACAATTTGTCACAAGGTCCCATTGGGCTGGTGAATTATCACAAGGGCATATGTGGAAATAATATATTGGCAATGCCCACCAGGCTTATGGGCATTGTGGGCATTGGCAAGTATCATCAGGGCTTATAAGACCTTCCTGGCCCATGAAGAAATTATTTCCTAATCATTGCCTTTCTTAAAAGACTATTGTGCCCCTTCTCACCAGTCATTAGAATTCATGTTGTAAGGTGTCGAGCATATGTCATAAATGGCGGAAACTTAATTAAATGTGCTAACTCAGGTTTGAACTTAGGATCTTAGGTTGGCTGGAGAACTTAATAGCTTAGAGACTGATAACCACTGGACTAACTTGTGGTTATTACCCGTGTCATATGTGTAAGTATTCAACCTGGGCTGGCGGGGTCGGCCAGTCATAGTACACGGTACACTATTGGCAGCTACTGACACCCAATAATAATTCTACATATCCCGTCAGTTTATGATTGAGCTAGGGTCTCAGACCTACCTACAAAAAGCCTTGTCAAGGTAGTTTGGTGAGGTCAACTGAGGTTCACACGGTCCACCCAAATTTGCCCCCAAATTTACCAGCCTGTTCCAACTCTATACAATCCAAAAAGCCTGATGATAATCTTACAAGGTGAGGAACAGCCCGACAAAAATATTGGAAGACGAGAACAGCCAGGTATTTGCCTTACAAGGAGTTCAGAAGCCTGTTGTTAATCTTGCAATGGTTCACCTACCCGTTGGGCGCCTGGTATGCCCTTTTGATGCCATATAAGCCCTTATAATTGTGCATCAGGCAGTCAGAATCTGCCTGGGAATAACAGATATTTCCGATTTTGCTGATGTCGAGTACATGAAATTGACAGGGTGAAATATTGCCATTAAACTACCAAGGAATCATCGACATAAATCGTAATGAGCTAGCGGAGGTAACCATGATACTTTCATGAGTGTATCAAATCACATGTTGCCGAAGAAGGAGAAGTCCCCCAAGTAGTCAATGGGGGTTTGGATGATCTCTCGATCCGTGTATGTACCATCCATATCCTTCCTACAAGAAATTGGGGTCGTGTGCAGGGTATACATATCCAATATCTTTTTTTCGCATTCAGTAGGTGTAACGAGAAATGGAAACCTGGTCCTGGTGGAAGCTGCAATTTTCATATCAGGAACCTCGATTATCAAGTTCCCTGCCGGTAGAGGAGCTTCCTGAATTGTCAGGCTCGGGAATGTATCTGGGGATCTGCTCAGATAATGAACGAGAATGATGATTGCCATTGGATACATGGCCTGCGTCACAATTAATCAATTATATTTTGCTCTGAGGAAGCTTCTAGTGGTTGACGGAACTTACAATAACCTGGGTGTAGATTTCTCTAGAAATCAGAGACACATAGCCACTGGGAGTACCAGATTTGACAGGTACGTTGATAAATACAACCTGTAGGATCTTGATAAAGACTTTCTGAGCACTGCACGATGTCAAAATAAGAATCGGAGCGATCTCACCTGGAGAATGCCATACACGCCACCAGATTCTACTATGAGAAATAGGGCCTTCTCCGCCTGAGACTTCCTCCTCCCACTGAACTCCCACATCTTGCGGTGTCTCTTATGTGCCAAAAAAAACTGAATGTAAGCGTAAGATGTGCATTGTGTAAAACCTTGTTGCCCCTCACCATGCTTTGAAACCAAACATGAGTGTGGTGATCGTGTTGGTAGCAGCTGAGAGGGATAAAAAGGCCACAAAAAGGTGGTCTGAGGCCAAGTTCCCAACATCAACGAAGGCATCGTAGTTCACAGTTAACACGAAGTAGGCAAAGGCGGTCGCTAGGAAAAGGAGAGACGTCATATGTACAATTCAAGGAGGAATGACCCGAACATACAGCACACAGAAAAAACTAACAGGAGAGGTAGAATCATGGCTCGGCCACTACATAAGACCCAAGCTTGCCATATCACGATGATATCGCCCACAATCTGCTGCGATCGCGACACGTTTAATCTGACCCCTTGAGTGTCAAGTGGCTGGCTCACCAGAAGATTTCGGGATAGGACAATTATTTGAACTGGAATGAAGGTGTGGAAGTATGCATCATTGAGCCAGGTATCGTCGATCGAGCTCTGGACTAGGAATGCACGTCGGATGAAGACCACGGCATAAGTCAAATATGAAAGCCAGTATATCGTTGCCAGTAAGAATGACAACGAAGTCATACCAAACATCAAGATGGTCAGCTTACGCCGTCTAATTGTGTCAACCAGGTCTCCATGCTTTTCTTACAGTATTAGCTTACCGAGTCAACGATGTAGACAGGCAAAATGTAAAAATGACCATGCCTGAGTTGAAATTAGGTGCAGCGTGTCACACAAGACGGAGAAAAGCGCACCATAAAGCAAGGTTGTTGTGGCTATAACAGTGATAAAATCGGGGATCTGGAAGCCAGCCAGGTTAAGAACCATTTTCTCAGAAGTGCTGAACATCTTGGAATGAATGGGTTGATGATTGAGCGCAGCTTCGTGGGTTCTTAAGGAAGACAATGACGGTCAAGTGATGTTTCTTGATGTGGGATCAGAATCATACAGCCTTGTCAATGTGGAAGGCCTGTATGATGATAGATGGTTTGGAAAGCTATTGCTCGTGTCGCCTGGGTCACATTCAAACTTAGTCGGGACGAAATTACGACTGCAAACATTTATACATGGAACAGCGAGTAAGAACATAGACCGTGCATGCATAAGTTAGACTGACGATAGGATGTCGACGGCAGGTATCCGGGTTGTTCGAAAGATGTATTCTGATTGGCCTCCAGGTTATATTTGTCTCGTTTTCAGATGGCTTCTAGAGGTGGTCGATGGTGTCTGGCGGTGATCACAATAGAGCGCGGAGGGTTGCCTCATGGTGAGAGAAGAACTGGAACACTATGCCCACGTGCAGGAACAGGCCAAAAGCAGGCCGCAAATACAGGGTGGCTTGTTTACAGGTGGGTCCGGTTCGCTGTGGCTTGATCTCTCTGCACTGGCTGTCGAAACCGAGATCATTATGTTCGAATTCGAAGGTCGAGATGTCGGAGGAGTCTGGACTATAGTTATCTGATATCAATTGAAGCAGATATGAGCGTTTAGTAGAAACGCGGGACAGGAGTTCCTGTCACCTTGTATAGTTAGTGTCGTCTACTTTGGTTTGACCTCACCGCAGTGCCGAAACCGAATTGGCGTCGAGATCTTGAAGGTGTTACAAGATGTCAAATTTGATGTAGCATCCCCCCTTCCCTTCCATGCGGGTGCGCCAGCGACGACAATTTCAGTAGACTATTGCACGGTATAGGGAAAAAATGAGAACAAGTATAAGTAGCTGAAGTATGAACGAAAATACAGGGTGCTCTGAGACTCAGAGTTATACATGACACCTCTGGGCTCTTTTTGCCATTTGGGGGGAGTCTCGAACTCGAATAGAGGACGCGGCCGATAGAGGCAAGAGAAAAGGGCCGCGCGAGGGAGGGACGGGGGACGGTTGGTAGTTCCGGATATTTCTTCAGCTAGAAATGATATAGTAATCAGATTTTCGTCGGGCTTGGAAAACGAATGCGGACGCTGAACATCCTGCATACTCAAGGGGAAGCAGCCTGCCTAAAGGTTATCCTAGCAAGAGTGGGTGCCTGCTTCGAATGGAATTCCCCTCCGTTTGTTAACGACCCCGCCGTGCAGACCAATGCCAGGTCTAAGCACAGGAAGCGGCAATGCCACGGTAGCCTGCTTAATCGCTCTGCAGGTTCAAAATCGAAACAATGAAGTTAGAACTATAGATAGCGATCTGATATCGAGAAAAATATGTATGAGCGTTAATCAGAAACACGGGGGAAAACCTTGCCTCACCTTGTCTAGTTGATTTTTCGCTCTCGTTTGACGGGGCTGCAAGAGTTCTTAGGTTGTCTTCCGGGGCGGCTGCATGGATACCGAGAGCCTTGCGCAGGTCCTCGAACTTTAGAATACTAGAGTGCATAAGCGCTGCCACCTGCAGTTGGCTATCGCTTGGCGCCAGCAAAATACATTATGCTCCTCAAGCAAGGCGGAGACGAGACAATACAGAGCTATACGCAGAGGTTAACATAGGTGCGTGGACATTATCTGCAGGTAGGGGCTATTTTTCATTTTTGGTGGAGGGCAAGCCCGCATGGAGGACGCGGTTGGTGGTCTCGAAACGCAATACAAGTGGGGAGGAAAGTAGGAACCAGGGGGTGGTCCGAAGGAGGGAGGTTCATGGGTGGGTGCAAGATCGACAGCCCCGATTATTGTTCACTGGCTTAAGGACGATTGTGTGGGTGTCGGCGTGGCATCAGGATCGAGTCTTTCGTAGTGCCTGGAATATGGAATGGCGGTACTGACGATGCGTATCCATCTGCGAGCAAGTGTACGCAGGGTGTAGGACATAGGTGCGAGTGCAAGTGTGCTGCGTGTCTCGAAATTTGCAGGTTCGGGTGCAAAATCTCCCTTCCTACCTTCCCTCATCGTCTACCCAACCCGCAGGCGCGTCGTACTCCCCCGCGGACCGATCCAGCTCCGATGACAGACTGTTATTATTCGATTTGCTGAGGAACTACACCCTCATCCTTTGACCACTGATACGCCACCCCTTTCTGCTCCTCGCTTCCTCCTTCTGAGTTTCTCCCATTTTGCTCTCTTCGTCGAATTCTTCCCCTATCTATCGTTGATATCGCACTTGGCAGCACCGGTCGCCGTAGGGCAGAGGAGGACGATGTCTTCTGTGGGCACTGGCTTGCGATGGAATTCGGGTGGCAGTGTACACTTGCAAGTGCAACACTTTGGTGAGAGGAGCCTGGTGTCGGGGTTTTCCATCCAATCCACATGTTTTTTATGGGGCGACATCGGGAGGAGGATGCTGGGAGGTTAAATGGTACAGGGAGGATGAAGTTTGACTGTGTACTGCAATCCTCTGCGGGCACACAAGAGGTGGTGCCAGCCGAGAAAGAGCTGAATGTACACGTGTTCGACATGACTTCTAAGTAGTCAGGAAGCAGGCCTGGACTTGAGTAATCGCCTTGACCACTACCAACGTGGGATGGCCTGGGTGTGTCATACAAGTATCGTCACGTCGGCACATGCCACAATTAGAGCCAGCCAGCTCGAAACGTCCTCGTATGCGGTGGAGGGCGTGCACGGGGTGCACGGAGCACAGTGCGGAGGGAATGGGCCGGTGTAGGCTGACGCTGAGAGAGGTCATTCGGAAGCTTAAACAGGCTCTGGATCGCCCTCACGAAATCGGAGATGAAGTTGGAGCTGTGGTCGGCTAATGAACGCATCTCCCCACCGAGTTTCCTCGCAGCTGCCTCCTTCTCATCTCTGCGCCTTCTATCTGCCTCGCCCTCATCATTTATTTCCATCAGCCAGCTCACTGACTCGCAAAGGCAGCCCCATACTCGCTTCACCGTCGTTCCTCGTTCCCAAAACCACAGACGCGAGCATTCTTGAGGCCAATGATGCATAGTGGTTTATAATAGTTAGGAGACGGCGGAGGAGTTATGGCTTGAGGATAATCCAGGCGACGAAAGGCGAGTGAGAGAGTTTACGAGAGCACACATGTGGGGAGCCGGTGGGGGCGAGCAAGATGTTACGTTCACCCTCGCGATTGGGGGAGAATCTATGGATCTATAGTGAGCTTGCTGAGGGCTAAGTACCTATTGGACAGGAGATGTATGTAAGTACATACATGATGAGAGGACGGTGAGGAAGGGCAGCCAAAAGACAATGATATTGTAGCGAGCTCGGTGGTGGGCTAAAACTTCAAATGGGCTGAGGGCGCGTGGTCGGTGGACAAGAACATGTTGAGAGGGTGGTACGTAGATGGCACCAGAGACGGTGATTCACGAAATGAACGCGGAGCCTGTCGACGCGACTCGCCGGGGAAAGGTAGAAAAACGCGGCAACTCAACGGCAACTTGATTTGCAATATGATGTCACTCATGAATCAACTCGTTGCGAGATTAAGGAATCAAGTGCTTGTCACGGTCGAGTACATACTTTGAATCTCAAACGCACTCACGCGACACCTTCCGCCAGCATTTTCTGCTAAAATGGGCCAATATTCACCAACGGCGTTGAGCGGTCCGAGATCTCTCACTGATTTCGCGCCCTCCGCAGCGCGCACTCTCATTGTGATCTTTGACAGCTGAAGCTTTCTCGTTAAATTCTCACCATAAATATTGCTGACTCCAGCCTTCAGAAGATGCAGCGACCAACTGCCCCATGCAAGAATCTTGCGTGTTGCCTTGACTTGCATTGTATTACATTCAAGGGTTGAGTGTGGCGGCCGGTGGCCCAGACCTTGCCTCTTTTCTCATCGATTCATGGAACTTAATACCTTAAAGGCAACAATTGCAACCCATGGATTTAAATTAAAGTTTATCGGTGCCGTGCTACCCATAAAATACTTGCATAATGGGACGTGCACGAGCGCAACACGCCGCATGACTCTGCGGATCTAGGTGCATCCACGTGCCAATCTCAGAACTTTCTCGGCCTCCCTTCACCTTGGCTGTGGAATCTGGCAGTGTACCTCTGGTTCCTGTGCACCCAACTACTGTGCTACGCAGCGAGTCCGATTGGCACATGTCTGGTAATCATTGGCTAGGCAATTTGTATTTGTCCCACCGGAATTGTGTATGTGGTTTACGTGTGTTGGTGCAAATTCATGTGATGGTCTTAGTGGCAAGTAATATCCATGGATTCATGAAATGTTCCATCGACTACCAAGTGACAACATGATTGCTCTCACCGCATGTTGCAGTGAGGTTTACCATCAGGGATCCATCAAAGAAATGATATAGCTATATATGGCCAGATACAGCCATCTACCGCGATCAAGGCGATCAGT
>JABCKT010006566.1:0-48550 GCA_018858115.1 Tephrocybe rancida
GAAATGTTCCTCTCATCAAAAGGAGCATTTCTACAAGAGGAATAAGAAATCGGACTTTTTTTGAGCGACATAGTCGGTTTATACAAAAGTAGCGGCCTCTAAGTGAACTGCACCATAGGTGCGAGGCAGTACCTGCCGGGCCGTGGTGGTGACGACCCGGCGCTTTGCATATCCCGGTGTCTAAAAGTGGTTAGGGTAGGACTTTTTTTTATTCTTAAAAAAAAACAGTAGGGTAGGGCATAGTTTGAGCCTCAACCCGAAGATACCGGAAGCCCAAAATTTAGTATATGTATCCATACAAACTTACGCAACCAGGATAGAAAAGGCGGTGGCGAACAAGTGACAGGAGATCAAGTTTCAGAGAACGAGAGTACATAGAACCGGCACTTGTTACGATTTCTGTCGCCTTGGGACGCCAACAGCGAAGGGGTTTGGACGTGACCTGGACGTGACATCCTGGAGAGCACGGCTCAACGACGCTGCCAGTGAACTGAATCAGGTATTGACTGATTTAATTGAATTTAAAATTCCGAGTACTTATCAGAGCTATCGACAGTGACACCATGGACCAGCATGGACAGTAAAGCTATGGCTCTATCACCATCACCGGGAATCGGAATTCAGCTGGGCCTGTCGCCGCAGGAAGCCACCCCAGATCCTCGAGCTCCCAGATGGCGCTCGTGGGTGTCTACATGGGGATTAGAACAGGGTTATGTAGAGAAACGTGCTGAGCACATACTCTTCCACCCCTGACTTTTCCCTCAAGCTGTGGCGCACGAGGAGGGTATCCATGATCGACTGATCAGGAAGAGGTGAGTTTGAGATACATCAGATAGATAAAGACCACTGACGATGCCGTACAATCGGCCAGCAGGAAGGCCGACGATACCATAATAATGCGATTTGGGATGTTTCAGGAAGAGCATATGCGACGTCAGGGAAAATATTGCTACTAAGAATCCTGGAGAGTCTATAATTAGCGTCCAACGAGTGAGTGGTAATAGTCTGTGACGCACCAGTTTGGATTGCAGCTCGAACGAGGCGGTCGATGACTGAGTTGGACTTCTGGAATCCGCTTCGGGACTGTATCAGGAGGATGATGAGTATGACTGTCAGGGCCCCTTCAATTCAGCCGCTCCAATATCATTCTTTTCAGATGTTTAAACTGACTTGCTATTAAAAAGTCGAGTGCAGCATTGAACGACAGCCAAAACGAGACTAATGGCTTGGGAGACTGTGCCTTGGGCAATCTGAGCTCGAGGCTTTCTGTCAATACTGTCTCCGCACGAGTAGCATTCCCACATGACACGTGCGTTCCCAACCCAGTCAACGACACAGTAGTGCACATCCCAAGTGCCCAAGATGTCAAAGTTAGCAGCACGATGAAACCGCCTATGTTTTTGTTGCAGTTTGTAAGGCGGTATATCCTGGGTCATACATAACTTTAAGACAACAGAATGATAACGGCGTGAGCATGCGCACCGATATGTTAAAATATGTGGACGACAAAGGCGGTCGTTGAGAAGATGATTATGGACACTATGTATGGCCATATTGGGTTGAGAAGATCCTCTGGGTGGTAGTAGTTTTCGCGGCTAAATTCAGGTTAGACAGAGACATTGAATAGGGTGTATGTGCGTACGTGAAAACATATGTTGAGTACGTCATCCTGTGGTGAGTGATGAGCAAACTGAAGGTTACTGTCACTTATGCTACTTACACAGCTGTATGTACTGTGTCTATCACGAACAGAATGCAGACAGGCAACCTATATTTCCATTGTCAGCTAGCGCGCAGTACATACAGTGGAATACACCAACTTTATCCACCTAGAGTCGTTGAAGTCTTCACGTCGCACAGTCCAGATCAGCATGGAAGTGTCTCCTTGATAGAAATCGCGCAAACCTCTATACCAGTACGTGATGTACTGTAAAGTCAAGATCGCATATAAGAAAAGCTCCACTGCTTTGAATTTAAGTGACGCTGAAGCAGAGCACGACGACGACGAACCGAAGCATGCCAGGAGAAACGGTCCTAGGATCTGGACTGATTCTGGGTGGCGGTCGTCAGGAGACCACTCAAGGATCCAGAAAGTTCGCTCACTGCCGAGGCTCGGTTGTTTGCTCATCACATGGGGGTTAGTGGGAGACATGCGAGTGGGGACCGAAAGTGCGGTCGTAAAAGTCAAAGTTGTGCTCAGGCCGACAATAGTACCGGCCAACCCCAGGCCAAGCGTAACTGTAATTTGCTTCCTCACTTCATTCAATCGACCCTGACGGAAGCCAAAAATCTATGATGGGCGGTTGGCAATTTCATTTAACCTCTACTGCACAGTTGTCAGACTAGCGACTGGATGGCCCGAATAGCTCTCTGGGTACAAGATAACTATCCTGCCGTATGAGCATTGAACATTGAACATTGAATGTCGGCTTACGGTGAACGTTCCTTGAAATCGCTAGTCCATATCGACTCTGGGGCCGTTTCTCGATCTGAGCATGGGAAGAGGACAGAAGTGAGGACAGAAGTGATGACCCGCTGGCATATCTCGCCTATATCTTCATCCCGAGCTTTGAAAACGACAGGCATAAATTCAATGCGCACAATCCTCATTGAATTCAACCTCCGTTGGTATTAGAAGCCGAAAGAGAAGTAAATGTACATCCATGCGAAAAATACGCAATGACGTCATAGACGGTGGCAAAAGTGGCGGGAGACCTGGACCAAGCTTCAGCTGATGAAAGAACGAGACTAGAACCGACGGGAGTGTCCAGTGTTGTGCGTGTTATGTTGTTTTCGGTTGCGGTGGCTGATGGGCTTGCGCTGATTGGGTTTGGCAATGGGAACGTAACAACCGGGGCGGTGTGATTGACACGGCGTGTAACGGCTTCGATGCAACCCAGATCCAGATCCAGGAGTGTTCAGAAGCGCCGCTTTCGCTGGGAGGGACGGGGCCAGACGCCGATCTTGTTCCAAGTCCTTTTCGACTGGCAGCAGAGTTCTGAGAAGTTTGACCAGTAGACGAAGCTCGGGCTGTGCCATTTGTTGTACCCTTGTCGGTGCTGGCCTTCTTGTCCTCGCTAAGGGCGTTGTAAAGTCAAGGTCACATAAAAGATCCACTGCATTCAATTTTAGTGACACGGAAGAAGAGCATGATGATGACGAACTGAAGTATGCCAGGAGAAGCGGTCCTAAGGAGTCCTAAGGGCGACGAGGGAGCCTGTGAGGAGAGAGGGAGAGGTGGGACCGGGCGGCGGGGAGGTGGCGAAGGGGGGAACAAGTTTGGCGAAGAAGTGTATGGAGGAGGGAGGTTATTAGTATTGAGGCGAAGGAGGGGCAAAATTGTGAGATAGATGTGATTGACATTTGGATATACAGTACAGAGCTTTCACAAAATGATGTCTACGCGTGTTTGCGCGTGTTCAAAAATCGCCAAAATCAAAATAAATCAAAAAATTCAGTCGTCTTATTCAGCCCGCAAATACACTGTTAGACTGCAGACTTCTCAGATCCCCTGGATCACGCATAAAACCATCCGCATCGACCCAGAGGCACTCGTGAAACCGGTGGACGAGTGGCTCCCCCCTTCGCCCGTCCTACTCGTGGCGCTGCACACGTACGACTCCCTCACGCCCGACATACTCCGCGCCGTGCTGTCCCTCCCACAAGAACACCACTGGTATCCCGCTGCGATCGTCGCCGTGAGGTGCTGTTATAACATGATGAATGTACTGGAGGTCTTTCCACTGTACCGGGTTCCCCCTTCTGCGTCTTCCCCCCCCCTTGGACTCCTCCAACACCTCCCTGTCCTCCCCGGACCTCTTCACATCCCAAAATCCCGAACACCCTGAGGAGGCCCTAGGGAACTTCCAAGACCAAGCACACCCCGACCCAACGACATCTCCGCACTCCACCCTCGTGTCCTTCCACCTCCGCTGCCCCCGTGGTCCGATCGTGGAGAGCGCCGTAATCCTCGATAGGGTTGAGTGGTTGAGGACGGAAATCGCTGCTCTTCCTGATTGCTCTGGTACAAGAGATCATGATGGCGAATGGCATGGGGCAGGGAAGGCGCTACAAGGTATTAGGTGGACAATGTGAACCTGTTCGACTAAGCTACAGGCAGCGGGCGGAACATCACTATCGTTGTCCTTCCCGGGCATGCATATGCATGGCGTCCACAGTCCTCGTCGGATTTAAATTTCTGGCAGGAAGACCGGAATCGTTGCACTGGGAAATGCGTCAAAGAGCAAGTTATTCGATATTATGCCAAAACTGAAGGCATTGCAGACGCATCAACTTCGACGGGACGGTCGCCCGTGGCCTTGGCACTGTGGCGCCGGTATGCTCCTCGATCCCGAACTGCAGTGTGCTACATGCAGGATTTGATATGATCAAGGCGCAAGAGACCCCATAGTGGGAATGTGATTTACGAGACTGAGGTGATTTAATATGACAGAGTGGTAGGGGACCGTCAAAGAAACTCACCACGCAACGCTGACTGTGGTGGTAGACACCCTCGACCCCATCCCAATAACGTTCGCCGGGAATAGCGATTGATTCGATGCCCCTCGCGCGACTCCAGAGCGGGGAATGATGATCTGTCCAGCCGTCGGAAATTGTTGAATATGTTCGTTTGCGCATGGCCAGCACTGCGCTTGTGGACCCTCAATGTATGTCGATCGTAGGCAATTATACGTCCCCGAAGAGACTGACGGCGTCGTGTTGGTAGTGGAGTGCGCCAAGTGCGAAATATTTAACCTGACGCTCTGCCTGAGGCCCCGTGACATTATGTCGTACATACACCCATCGACTATTATAGCGTGAGCACAGACTGAATTGAAAATCAGTAAGTCAGAGTAGTGTGTCATGCGCTAGCTGGCAACGGCAACGCGCGAAAAGGCGCTGCCGAAGTCTAGACCTCCAGATGACTATATCTCTACCAGCGGAGGTTTTCTCTGGTTCTATGGACGGCGTATACAATTATTTAAAATTAAGGTTGTTGAGGTCAATACGCTCCCAAAAGGCTTGCCCGCGTTCCATGACGATCTGACGCTGAGATCAATATACAATAATTGTGGCAATGAATGAACACTCGCACCCATCAGCCGCCACAGGATTCAGCTGTCAGCAAAAATTTCGGCGCTAGGTTATAGTAGGTAGATCAATCGTAACCCGGCAAAATTACAGTTTCAGGCACATTATAAATTGCAACGTGGTATGATTTGGGTACGATAGATTAATTGTACACGTATAGTAGATATCCAGAGACATTATCGAACAACTACACCGTCAGCAGACAAACGGGACAGACAACAAGGCTACTACTCTCTCGCTATTGCTGGGAGTTGTAATTTAGCTGGACCTTTCGCGGGAGTCACTATGCCGGGAACGGTCCCCAATTCCTCCAGTTGCCGGAGGGCACTTGTAGGTGTCTTCATAGTAGATATCAGTAGTCGATTGAGTAGAGAATGGCGCTGAGGACATGACGTACTCTTCCGCCCCTGATTTCTTCTCTCAAGCTGTGGCGCACAAGGAGAGTATCCATGACCGTCTGTCCGGTAGAAGTTGAGTTGGAGACTCCGTAACGGCAAACAAATACATCACTGACAGCACTGTACACCCGGGCAATGGCAAGGCCGAGTATAGCGTAATAACGGGTCGTGGGGAATTTCAGGTAGACAACTAGTGAGGCTCCAGCAAATGCTGCTGCCAAGAATCCTGGAATGGCTGTAGTTGAGTCGTCGTCCGACAAGTCGTTTGCGACGCACCAGTTTGGATTGCAGCACGCACGAGGCGGTAGATGACCGAGTTGGACCTCTGAAATCCAGTCCGGGACTTCAGCAGTAGGACAATGAGCGTAACTGTTACAGTGCTTTCAATTCTGCCGCCAATATTATTACATCTGAATGTCGAACTTACTTGCGATGTAAAAGTCAATTGCGAAATCGAAAGCCTGCCAAATGGTGATCATGTATCTGATGGACCCCGCGTTGGCCAGTCTGAGGTTTCTGTCAGTTGTCCTTGTATAGTAATACAAACGACACGGCGCGTACGTGCCCAAATGGGTCACGGCAATGGCAGCCCTGAATCCGACTCCCCAAGCTGCCAAAGACAGTAACAAAGTGAATCCGGAAAGAATTCTGTTGCCGTCCGACAAGCGGTACATCCTGGATGTTATTCTTCAGGCAACATCATGATGACGGCGCAAGCATACGCACCGATGTGTTAGAAACAAGTGGACAACAAAGGAGGTGCTCGAATGGATGAAAATGACTACCATACTTGGCCACAGCATTGAGTCGAGGACATCCACTTGATCAAAATATTGTGCGTGGCTGTGCTTCGTTTAGATAGTTGGACTTGGATGGGGTTTATGAGCATACGTGTATGCATACGTCGCAAGCGTGACCCTATAGTATGCGATCAGCGAGGTGAA
Source organism: Tephrocybe rancida (assembly GCA_018858115.1). NCBI lineage: Eukaryota > Fungi > Basidiomycota > Agaricomycetes > Agaricales > Lyophyllaceae > Tephrocybe > Tephrocybe rancida. Next base: position 6,434 of record JABCKT010006566.1, read on the forward strand.
GGTACCATCGGTCATGCTACTTACCCGGCCGTAACCGTTGTGTCCATACAGAACAGAAGGCACACGAGTGATCTCACATCCTCACCGTCAGCCGCTAAATATTGGGTACAGTGGAACACACCGACTTTATCCATCGAGAGTCTTTGAAGTCTTCACATCGCAGTCCAGATGAGCACGGAGATGTATCTCGCATCGAAATCGCACTTACCTGTGGAGTAGTACGTGACATATTGCATGAACAAGATCCCGTATAAGTAGAGATTGACTGCGTTGGAATTTAGGGAGATGGGACAAGAGCTTGGCGAGCGACACACCCGAGCACCCTAGTAGGAACGGTCCTAGGACCTGGGCAGGTTCTAAAGTGACGATCATCAAGCGACCACTCAGTGAAATTCTGGGAAGTTCACTCACTGAGACTCCTTGGGTATTCATTCATCAATGCATGGGGGTTAACGGGGGGCATGGGGGGTTAAGTTGCAAGTGGATACGGGGTTGACGTACATAGTTGCAGCCTGTACTTAAGTTCCCGTCTGTGTCAACCCTGAAGGTGAGAAACAAAAAGCCTTGACGATCGCAGTTTAATCTACTTTTAGTTGGTCTTTAGCGTATGTATATAGTATTGTCATTGACCGAGGAGTAACCCGAATAACTTGCTAGGTACGACGCAGTGCCTGCCGGGCCGTGGTGACAGGTTTAAAATAAGCCTCTGATTAAGGTTGGACCTCGTTGAACGCTACGTCGGCTGACGGTGAGCGTACCTTGACAATTTCTGGCACATATTCCAGTTCTCGCGATCTGAGCCTAGAAGAGGAAGGAAGAGGGCGTCACGATGACCCAGCGCTGAGGATATCCCCGGTATCTAAAAGTGGTTAGGTAGGGCGTAATTTGACCCTCGACCCGAAGCAAAGCCAAAAATTTAATGTATATATCCATATCAGAAAATCCGAGATTCGGAAAATCCCGCCAGTCCCGCGCCCATGAGCCCCGCCCGCCTGAAGTCGATTTTCACCTCCTGCACCCTCCATACCGCCAACTACGTCATTAAACATGTAGAAATGACCATGTTCGGATTATTTCTTATATTATTTTGAAATACCCCGGTACTGTGAGGGAATTGTGTGGAGGTTATTTTTAGATGTCATCACGATCATCTTGTCCCACCGAATCCCGCCGTCCATGGGCTCTCCCTGCGCAAATCCATCCATACATGTATTGCCTTTATTCAATTTTTACTTCCTGTAAACTATGATCGGGCAAGATTGCGCCAAATTCAGTGCCATTGAATCAGAATGACAACTTCCAACTCATGCGGCACAAATTGCCCTTCTGGCTGCATGGGTTGAGATTGATGGCCTTACCAGTCTAGATGAATATTTTGGCATATTATGTATCTAATTTGGCTTCAAAATGCTGGTCAAAAGTACGCGAAATCGCCTGAAAATGGCTTGTGGTACATAACCTGAGTGGGACGAGCGGGACAGGAGGGGCGGGACTCGTAGGATTTTCCAATACTCGGTCGGCCTCCTCCATACAAACTTACGCAACCAGGTTAGAAAAGGCGGTGGCGGACAAGTGGCAGGAGACCAAGTTTCTGAGAACGAGAATAGAACCGGCGAGTTCTATTTCATACGATTTCTTGAGTTGCCTTTGGACGCCGACGGCGATCATAGAGGGTTTGGATGTGACCTGGACGTGACATCCGGGAGAGCACGCTCGACGACGCTGCCAGTGGAATGGACTAGGTATTGACAGATTCGATTGAATGTGAAATTCTGAGTACTTATTAGGATTACAGCAAGTGTATAGAATTTTCTTGTTCTATATCTAGGACAATCTGATTACTAGTACACCCCTGTCCCCAGTATGCCCTGATCGCTATTCTCAAGTTGATGGGGTTCAAACAGAAGCTGCAGATTTAGATATAAGTACATCTAAAGTCAAGCTTTTCGAGGTTGTTCCAGGAATGCTCACCTGCGGCTCCTGTCAATCTAGGGACGCAAATCATTATCCAATTATAACTGTGGCAATGAATGAACGCTCCAACATCAGCCGCCACAGGTTTCGTATGTATAGTAATACTATTAGGAACTACCCAGAGTTATCGACAGCTACACCATGGACCAGCACGGACAGCAAAGCTATGACTCTATTGCCATCACTGGGAATCGGAATTCAGCTGGGCCTTTCGCCGGAGTCTTTCTACCAGGAAGCCACCCCAGATCCTCGAGCTCCCAGATGGCGCTGGTGGGTGTCTGCATGGAGATTAAACCAGGGTTGAGTAGAGAATGTTGCTGAGGACATGACGTACTCTTCCGCCCCTGATCTCTTCCCTCAAGCTGTGGCGCACGAGGAGGGCATCCATGATCGACTGATCAGGGAAAAGTGAGTTTGAGATACGTCAAATAAATAAAGCCCACTGACAATGCCGTACAATCGGCCAGCAGGAAGGCCGAGGATACCATAATAGTGCGATTTGGGATACTTCAGGAAGAGTATATGCGAGGTCAGGGTAAATATTGCCACTATCAATCCTAGAGGGACTATAATTAGTGTCTAGCAAGTGAGTGTTAATAGTCTGTGGCACACCAGTTTGGATTGCAGCTCGAACGAGGCGGTTAATGATTGAGTTGGACTTCTGAAATCCGCTTCGGGACCGTAGCAGGAGGACGATAAGTATGACTGTTAAGGCCACTTCAATTCTGCCGCTCGAATATCACTTTTCAGAAGTTTACACTGACTTGCTATCAAAAAGTCGAGTCCAGCATTGAACGACAGCCAAACCGAGAGTATTAGCTTGAGGGACTTTGCCTTGGCCATTCTGAGGCTTTCTGTCAGTAGTGTCACCGCACGAGTAGCACTGCCACACGACACGTACGTTCCCAACCCAGTCAACGACACGGTAGTGCACATCCCAAGTACCAAAGACGTCAATGTTAGCAGCACGATGACGCCGCCTGTGATTTTGTTGCCGTCCGTAAGGCGGAATATCCTGGGTCATACATAACTTTGAGACAACAGAATGATGACGACGTGAACATGTGTACCGATATGTTAAAAATATGTGGACGACAAAGGCGGTCGTTGAGAAGATGATCATGGACACAATGTATGGCCATAGTGGGTTGAGAGGATCCTCTGGGTAGTAGTAGTTTTCGCGGCTAATGTCAGGTTAAACAGAGCCATTGAATGAGGTAGATGTGCGTACGTGAAAACATATGCCGAGTACGTGATCCTGTGGTTAGTGATGAGCAAACTGAAGGTTACTGCCACTCATGCTGCTTACACAACCGTATGTGTTGTGTCCATCACGAACAGAATGCAGACAGGCAACCTATATTTCCACTGTCAGCCAACACACAGTGCACACAGTGGAATACACCAACTTTATCCACCTAGAGTCGTTGAAGTCTTCACGTCGTACAATCCAGATCAGCATGAAAGTGTATCCTCGAAAGAAATCGTGCGAACCTCTATACCAGTACGTGATGTATTGTAAAGTCAAGATCGCATATAAGAACAGCTCCACTGGTTTGAATTTTAGTGACGTTGAAGAAGAGCATGATGACAACGAACCGAAGCTTGCCAGGAGAAGCGGTCCCAGGATCGGGGCTGATTCTAGGTGACAATCGTCAGAAGATCACTTAGGGACCCAGAAAGTTCACTCACTGCCGAGGCTTGGTTGTTCCCTCATCACATGGGGGTTAGTGGGAGACATGGAGATGGGGATCGAAAGTGTGATCCTAAAAGTCAAAGTTGTGCGCAGGCCGACAATAGTACTGGCCAACCCCAGGCCAAGCGTAACTGTAATTTGCTTCCTCACTTCATTCAATCAACCCTGACGGAAGCCAAAAGCTTATGGTGGGCGGTTGTGGGCGGATGGCAATTTCATTTAGCCTTTACAGCACAGTTGTCATTAACTAGCGACTGGATGGCCCGAATAGCTCTCTGGGTACATGATGAGTATCCTGCGGTATGAGCATTGAAAATTGAAAATTGAATGTCGGCTTACGGTGAGCGTTCCTTGAAACCGCTAGTCCATATCGACTCTGAACCCGTTTCTCGACCTGAGCATGGGAAGAGGACGGAAGTAAGGACATCATGATGACCCGCTGGCATCTCTCACTTATACATATCTGCATCCCGAGCTCTGAAAACGGCAGGCATAAATTCAATGCACACAATTCTCAATGAATCTAACCTCCATCATTAGAAGCTGAAAGAGAAGTAAAGGTATATCCATACAAAAAAATACACAATTACGTCAAAGGCGGTGGTAGATAAATGGCGGGAGACCTGGACCAAGCTTCGGCTGGCGAAAGAACGAAGCTAGAACCGGCGGGAGGGTCCAGCGTTGTGCGTGTTACGTTGTTTTCGGTTGCGGTGGCTGACGGGCTTGCGCCGATTAGGTTTGGTAATGGGAACGTGACGACCGGGAGCGGTGTGATTGACACGGTGAGACTTGTAACGGCTTCGATGCGAGCCAGAACCAGAGCTAGGAGAGTGTCCAGGAGCGCCGCGTTTGCTGAGACGAGCAGAGCCAGACACCGATCTTGTTCCAAGTCCTCTTCGACTGGCAGCAGAGTTCTGAGAAGGTTGACCAGTAGCCGGAGCTGGGGCTGGGCCATTTGTTGTGCCCTTGTCGGTGCTGGCTTTCTTGTCATCGCTCGGGGTGTTGGGATCCTTAGGGCTTGAAGAGCTCTTTGGTGTCGTATTCTTCGGTGTCGTATCTGATTCTGTCGGCTGGCTCGGGGGCTGTGATGGAGTGCCTGTGGGATCTGCGCTCTTCGTGTCCTCGTGCGCGGGCGTGTTGGGTCCAGGCAGAGCTGGGGATCCGAAAGATTTGATGTCTGGCAACTTTGGCGGGCCAGCCTGTCTTCTCATGAGGTTCGGTGCAAGGTTCTGAATCCACGGAGATGTGTTACAGGGCGCTGTCAATGAAGTTAAATGTGCTCACATGTTCGCTGGGAAGGGATCCCGCACTGGAGGCGACGAAACAAAGGCCGAGAAGAGCAACAAGGCGAGGTTGGATCATGATGGTGAGATGGCTGATGGGCTCGAAGAGAAAACTTTTGAGAGATGGTGGTGGTAGCTGGTAGACCTAGGGCTGACTGATTCTGAGTAAGGGTGCGACCTTTATACTTCTGAGAGTTGCGGCTGACAAGCATGCTGCAATTCCCTTCAGCTTTCTTCAACGCTGGTAGGTAACTGAACATATCGGAATTTCGGAACGGAGGCCGTCAAACGTCAAGAGTCGGACTCAATGTACAATGATGGGCCACGTGAGATTCTGCCGAGAATAGCTTCTGGTTAAGGAAAGTTAAGGAACGCAGCCAAGCTTGGTCCTGGAAGGAGGCGCGCATAACCTGACATGCTTTCGCTTACATGGCCCCTTTCTAGCCTTCACCCACCTTCTCTTTTAACGACCATCACGACACATGCAAAATACCGACTTTTTATCCGTTCTTACGGACGACCACGAGGATGTCAAGCCTATGGAGACCACTCCGCTTATGTCCCATTCAGGGACCGGCTCCAAGAGGGTGAGGTCGTATACCTCGACACTCCAATGTTCCTCCAAGCGCCGCCTCCGCTTGAAAACCCGCAGCTCAAAACCGGTTGACAAGCTCGAGACTACTAGAAGTGCTGGAGACGACTCAGTTGAATGTGGCGAAGAGTCGTTCTCCCCTTTCAGCCAAACCAACTCGACGCTGGTGTCCAGTACCACCGGCCGAGACGCTAGCCCGAGCTGGCAGTCCTCGTGCGAGCCTTATCGGGAAGCCTCGCCATCTCCCTCACGGCATCGTCATGAGAGTCTTCTGGCGAGAGTATCACTCACCCTTGAGAACCAAGGAAGTGTGGCTAGAGATCATCTCGCCTCAGAAAGGACCTTCCTTGCTTATGTGCGGACGAGTTTAGCTATCGCTTCTTCCGGTGTCGGTGAGTCTGATGCGTTATCTCCATGATAAGCTGGCTGAGCTCCTCTCGAGCCCTCGTACAACTGTTTACCGTGGCCTCTGCCAATCTTCGACATTATCCGGAACATCGACTCCACACTTTCATTCGGCCATTGGGGGCAGTCACAATTGTCATGGGGTTGGTGGTCCTCATGATTGGTGCGTTCTAGACATCCTGATAAAAGTTCCGGCCTAATGGAACTTGCAAAAATAGGTGTCGTTCGGTACTTCTCCGTCCAGGCTGCACTAACGAAAGGCCACTTCCCTGTTGCTCGTGTTATTACAAGCTTTATTACGGTTATCCTCCTTATACTGGTCATCGCGACGTTTGGTATATTGGTGGCTGGGAAATTGGAACCTCCAACAGATGATGCAGACACCGTTCTCCGACGTTTTTGATGTGAGAAAACTCGTTTCCTTCCATTTGTGCTTTCTGACGGGTCATAACAAGTGAATGCTCACTCCGTGACATATGTAACCAATATTACGGACAAATTACCCTGCTCATTGAAGCGCGAGACCTCACTGCGTCGGCGGAGATTACCCTTCTCCACTTGACCCTCCGGTGTCTCATTTTTCTCATAAGTACCGACATGTTGTAACACCACCACGGTCACCTCACTAATATATCCTTGCTGGATAAATTTGTGACTGGTTGCCTTTACTGGATAGTTCTGTGCGGTTTTTAGTGGTTTTCCACTCTAACATCACCCTCACACGAGCAAGCTATAACCATAATCATCCTAATTAGATTCGGGCAAGGTTCGGGCTTCTTCAAGTTGCTCCTCGGCGACCAACTAGGTCATGGGTGCCTCAGATAATTCAAAGATACCCCCATATCGGAATGCTCTTGAGCCTTGCTGCATCAAATTGGGCGCCAAACGCGTCGTCGCGACGTGCATTGTCAGTATCACGTGGTGCTGAATTTATGATCGAACGCCAAATTCATGTGTTTTTCTCCCAACTGTTCAACACTGTTCAACAAGCAACAGTTCCCAGGTTGCTAATATTACCGCCGGGGATGACCTAGCCCATCATCATCAATGTCGGCGACAACACGACGCAAGGGAAGGGCCAAATACGACAAGGATGACCTTTTGGACCCCCCAGCGAAGATAGTCAGGGCAGCGAGAAGAAGTCATAATGCGACGAGGTGCGTCACTTCATTTGCTTCGTGGGTGTGCTTTACTCAATCTCAGTGTTCGTGCAGAAGAAGATGGGCCATCCCCATAACCGTGCTGGCGTTCGTCATCGTCTTCTTCTACTACGGCTCCATAAAGGACATATTTCGCAAGCCCAAGTCCTGGCCAAGGAATGATACTGCGCCACTCCGACCTGATCCTAGCCGACCAGTCCGTGAACATCCTGGAGAGTCAGACGCCTTCATAGTCGCTGACATTCCGGGGAGGGGAAAGGGTATGGTAGCCATCCGTGATATTGAGGTAAGGCCATACTACATTGGGACATGAACGGAGTGTTGCAAATACCGACTTTCTTTTCAGCAAGGAGAGCGAATTATCACAGAGAAGGCAGCGTTCGTGGCCCCTAGTCAAAGTGAGCATTGTCGTTAAGGCGTCGAAAGCTTGAAAGGTTGATGCTAGGCTTTTAGTATCCGAGTCACCCAGTGCTCTGGTCGCACAGCTACTGCGTGAAGCAAGCCCCAAGGATCGCGAGGCTGTCCTCAACCTTTCCTATGTCCACTTTCCAAAAGATCTAGACCCTGAAACCCACCCAGATGAAGTTGCTCTCGCCATATTCCAGACCATTGCTGTCGCGGCCGGCGACGGGGTAGGTATCTTCCCCCAAATGGCACGACTGAACCATGGCTGTTCGAGTGCTTTCAACGCCATCTATACATGGCGTGATAAAGAACAAGTGCTTGTTGTGCATGCGTTGAAAAGAATTCTGAAAGGACAGGTGTGGATCAATTTTGACATTGCCCATGACCCACTCTCAAGAGAACTGATAACAGGAGATCCTCACAACATACACGGATACAAAGAAACCAAGAGCCGAGCGAAGGTACGCATCCACTCAGCAGATTGACAGACTGACATAGCTGAACGTTGTTGGGAATTTAAGGTCGTATTTGGAGCAGAACTATGGTTTCACCTGCATGTGCAGTGTCTGCTCGCTATCTGATACAGAATCTCGTGCTTCGGATGAAAGATTGACGGCCATCTCAGAAGGCTATGCTAAATTTGCAACCTGGGGCCAGGGGGCGATCAGTGGTGTTGATGCGATAGAGACCGTCAGAATGATATGGTCTACCGAGGACGAGGAAGGGTATTGGAGCGAAAGAGGGCAGCTGGCTGCGGATGCTGCCTGGGTTGCGGCAGCCCATTCAGAGTAAGGGAATATCACATGCTCAGGTTTTCACACTCATTAATGCATTTTATTATTAGTGCCTCCGCCACAAGTGAGTGGGCCGAACTAGCGACGGTATGGTATGGCTATGAGCTTGGCGGCGATAGTGAGCAGGCACGAGAGATGGCTGGTATTATGAGCACACCTCGGAGTCATTATGCGTGGGGATCTCGGGAACCCCAGACGATCGGTGGCCCGATTGGATGATGAAGCAACGGGAGAAGAAGTTCGCGGCCGCTGGGGGCGCTCTCGAAATTGAGTGAGTCAAACGATATGTGTAAGAGGGGTAGAACTAGTTCTTCCGCTGTGGATTGTATAGCATATGATCGTGGGTCGTAAAGGGGTATTTGCAAGGCATTCGAGATCAGTAACAGAATACGATGAACACGGGTTTGAAGAGGGCTGAGTGCTGAGAGCCAACATCCGTGAGAGTCGCGTGGATCAGGGGTGATCCGAGATGAAAAGCCGAGCCTCAGTGCAACAAGCAACTCAGCCACGTCTAAACTTTCTCAAGTACTTAACGGCACCTCCTTGCTCCCTTCTTACCCTTCTCCCTCAAGGACATAATCCATCGCTGCTGGCTTGATTTAAACAAGCTAGTAGCTAACACGCACTTCATTGGTATTTCTCACTCATCATCCCTCTATTTACACCCATGACCGACCTCAATCGTACCACCTTTTCCTCAGCCTTTCCTCTCGCCCTCTTCTCTTCCACGGGCATGTCATCGACATCCATGTCGGATATCGTCATCCTCGCCCTTGGTGTCGGCCTCGCCGCTGCATACCTCTTCCGGGACCAACTTTTTGCCGCCTCCACCCCAAAAACTGCACCAATCGTCTCTCCCAAGGGCCAGAATGGCTCCGGAAACCCACGAGATTTTGTCGCTAAGATGAAGGAAGGAGTGAGTGAAACTCTTAGCACAACCCACTTCTTTGCCGACTCACCCGATTTTTATCAGAAAAAACGTTTGGTCATTTTCTACGGTTCACAAACAGGCACAGCAGAGGAATACGCCATACGCCTCGCTAAAGAAGCAAAGACCAAATTCGGCCTGGCTTCTCTCGTCTGTGACCCGGAAGAGTACGACTTTGAAAACCTCGATCAGCTTCCGGAAGACTGCGCCGCCTTCTTCGTCATGGCCACTTATGGCGAAGGTGAACCTACCGACAACGCCGTTCAGCTCATGCAGAACCTCCAGGACGAGTCTTTCGAATTCAGCGGCGGCGAGCGCAAGCTCGAGGGCCTCAAGTACGTCGTTTTCGGCCTTGGTAACAAGACCTATGAGCACTACAACTCCATCGGGCGCGCCGTTGACGCGGAACTGACAAAGATGGGCGCTGTACGTATCGGCGAACGTGGAGAGGGTGACGATGACAAGAGTATGGAAGAAGATTACCTGGAATGGAAGGATGGCATGTGGGAGGCTTTCGCTACTGCTCTCGGCGTTGAGGAAGGCCAGGGTGGCGACTCTGCCGACTTCGCGGTATCTGAACTTGACTCTCATCCCCCTGAAAAAGTCTACTTGGGTATGTATATTCCCATCATCTCTAAAACCTTTCTGAATCTACCCCGTAGGCGAACTTTCTGCCCGGGCGCTTACCAAGACCAAGGGTATCCATGACGCGAAGAACCCCTACCCTGCTCCCATTGCAGAGTCAAGGGAGCTTTTCCAGGATCCTACGGCTCGCAACTGCGCACACATCGAACTCAACACCGAAGGGTCTGGAATCACTTACCAGCATGGTGATCATGTCGGTGTTTGGCCGTCGAACCCCGACGTCGAGGTTGACCGTCTCCTGTGCACTCTCGGCCTTGTGGATAAGAAGGACGCCGTCATTGGAATTGAATCTCTGGACCCCGCTCTTGCCAAGGTTCCCTTCCCTGTCCCCACTACTTACGCCACCGTCCTCCGTCATTACATTGATATCAGCGCTGTCGCGGGTCGTCAGATTCTCGGAACACTTTCTAAGTTTGCCCCCAATTCCAACGCGGAGGAGTTCTTGAAGAACCTCAACACCAACAAGGAAGAATACCACACTGTCGTTTCGCTTGGCTGCCTCAAGCTCGGCGAAGTCCTCCAAATCGCCGCCGGAAACGATCTTAAAGTTCGCCCAACTCCGGAAAATACCACTGCATGGTCTATCCCCTTCGATATTATCGTCTCTTCGATTCCCCGCCTGCAGCCCAGGTACTACTCTATCTCGTCCAGCCCGAAATTGCACCCCAACTCGATTCACGTCACTGTCGTTGTCCTCAAATACCAGTCCGTTCCCAGCACACACGTCAACCAGAAGTGGGTCTATGGTGTTGGTTCCAACTTCCTGCTCAACTTGCGTTACGCTGCAAGCGGTGAAACTGCCCCCCTGATTGCCAGCGGAAACGAGCCTTCCAACGTTTCAGTTCCCTCGTACCAGATCGAAGGGCCCCGAGGTGCTTACAAACAGGAGACCATATACAAGGCCCCCATTCACGTCAGGCGCTCCACATTCCGTCTCCCGACCAATCCCAAGAGCCCTGTTATCATGATTGGCCCCGGAACTGTAAGTGATGTTTCTTGACTTCAGCGACTCAAGCTAAACTATGTCTTTCATACAGGGTGTTGCCCCCTTCCGCGGATTTGTTCAGGAACGCGTTGCTCTCGCCCGCCGCTCAATCGAGAAGAATGGACCGGATGCTCTTGCTGAGTGGGGTCGCATCTCACTCTTTTATGGATGCCGCAAATCGTCTGAAGACTGCCTCTACGCCGAGGAGTGGCCGAAGTACGCTGAAGAGCTCCAGGGCAAATTCACGATGCACATTGCCTTCTCGCGCGAAAACTACAAGCCAGACGGAAGCAAGATCTATGTTCAGGACCTCCTGTGGAACGACAAGGAGCACGTCGCGGAAGCCATCCTCCAGGGCAAAGGCTACGTGTACATCTGCGGTGAGGCCAAGAACATGAGCAAGCAGGTCGAAGATGTGCTTGCGCGGATTCTGGGCGAGGCCAAGGGTGGATCAGCAGCGGTTGAGGGTGTTGCTGAGGTTAAGCTGCTCAAGGAGCGATCACGACTTATGTTGGACGTCTGGAGTTAAAGCACCACTAATGATTTTCTTATTTTTCTGTACTCTGGTTGTTGTCGATTTACATCGCTGGCACTCCACTGGTAAACACATCCCTTAATTTTTTATGCCTATAACATAGCGTACATGGAATGGCTGGCAGACACGTAGAATTTTGAATAGACCCAGACTTCCTCTGCTTGTTGAAGCCGAGATTTGATGTGGATGAAAACGGCCCGAGTCGACGGTTTTGACGTTTCTTCCGACCTGCACTCTCTTTGCTCCACTTGCTCCGGGCATGCTGAGGGTCTCTTTAGCGAGACCGCTCGTTGCTCGCCACTTCTCTGTAACACTCTTGAAACGGAGCATTCCACCAAGGCCTGTTGATTCTTCGGAGTTGACTGCCCCAGAAACAGCGTCCTCCGAATCATCATCAAAGCCTCATTCGCTTGACTTTGAAAAAATCGAACAAAGACCATTAGAGGAACCTTCAGAGAGGCAGCCTCCACCGCCTACCCAGTATGACTTAGATGTTGTAAAACAACGCCTTCGAGAATGGACCAACCTGGCAGCCGTGTCATTCCGCACTCGAGCAGACGAGTTTACTGCGAAGTCGAAAGTGACATTCTCTCAGCTCGGCTCGGAGCTCAACAGAGTCACTGGGTACGAGGTCATCGATGCTTTGAAAAAGGATGTTGTAGAACAAGGTGCGTGCCATCTCTTCCTATCATTGTACCCACTTACGGAACATACTCGACCCCCCTTTCAGAGGCACGCATAAACACAACGCGGCAGGCCGCACGTCAAGCGAAGCAGACTCACGAAGCAGCAGCTGCCCAGCGCGCGCAATCTCAACGCGAAGTCAACAGCCTCTTGGAGCGTAAATCCACATGGGCGGACAGCGACATAGCCCTGTTCACGACGGTCGTGCGGCAGGACCACCTTTATGAGCAGGAGGAGGCACGCGCCAAGGCGGCCGTGACTGAGATGGAGGATGCGGTAGAGCGCGAGTTCACCGAGCTGATGCGTACCATCCTTGCGCGATACCACGAGGAGCAAGTCTGGTCAGACAAGATACGGAGCGTGTCAACGTACGGGTCGCTCGCTGCGCTCGGTCTCAACATGCTCGTGTTTATCTTGGCTATCCTTGTGGTGGAGCCGTGGAAGCGACGGAGACTCGCACAGACATTTGAGAAGAAGATAGAGGAACTGAGTCGGGAGAACGAGGCGAGGCTCAGTACGAGTATGGCTGAGATCGGTGCACAACTCGCAGACCAGGAACGGCTTATACTCCATCTCAGAGATATATCGCACAGTATCTTAGCCCCAAAACTTACCACTCCAGAGCCTGCTCAAGCAGCTATACCGATCGCTGTATCGACAGATACTCAGACTGAACAGGTGTCATCAACGTTCCAGGTGACACAAGGCACTGTCGAATTGGCGGCAGTGGCCATTGGTGCGTTTGTAGTAGGTGTAATAGGATCGTTGTTGCTTGGTCGGTAATCAGAATTGTTAAAACAAATGGCGCAAATCAATCATTCAATGGACATCATGTAACAGCCAGTCATGTGTTGAGGCTTCGGTATATACGACAATGTACCCTACAACGGTAATGAGATGTTAAGGACGGTCATTGAGAAGGAATCCAATTTAACCCACCTATCATTCAGGATTTCGGGTATGTTGTCAACCATTCGGCTTGATTCCCAAGCTTCAACATTCCATTTGCTCCAACCCCATCCATCCTTGATCTGAGAGGCACAAGATGTCAGCCCCCACCCAACAGAAGATATAAGAACGTGCCTCAGGTTTCTTATGTGGTGCCAAAATCACCAACCAACGAGCCTTTGAGCTCAACTCCCAAAGAAGGGAGAAAAGCTCGGAAGGGCTCTCGACAAGATGGAGGGCGAATGAGCAGATGACTAGGTCTATGATGGGATAGGCTTCGGGAGGTGCTTCATCTGCAGGTGCCTCTTTTGACAGAGCCGGTAATCCGCCTTCTGCAATGTCCTTGAAGGAAAGGGCAGAACAAGGTAAGGAGGTTCGATCGTGATATGCCACTGAGGTAAACTAGTCTCGTTGGATTCAGCAATCATGGTCCTGTATATTCGAGAGATGCATACGGGGTCTGCAGCGAGAATTCTGGGTAGTCCATGCTCTGGCGCAATGTGAGTTGATGTAATTTGAGGCTTCTTTTGTGGGTGCCTCGCCGGAGGCGCTTGATCTGTTGGAGGCTCTGCACGAGAATTGTACATCTTCCGTCCAAGCTGCCACCATTCTTGAAAAGCGATTGTAGCTTCTCCACTGTGGTAGGTTTTTTACATCGAAAGTCGCCTCGTAAATGCAAATGTTACCGACCTGCCTGGTGAGAATCAGAAAATTGAGAGAGTGAAACTAGATGAGAACACACCACAGGCCATGTCAAAGACGGTTATCCTGTCTCGTCTAGATCTGTCGGGGTCGGCCAGTAATTCCATGTTCCACCATCTGGTAATCCGATGAATATGCCTGCCATCAGTGTTCACGTTCTGACTTAACTTGTTCAACCATTCAAAGAGGCAGCGCCGGACCCCAGGAAAATGCGGGTTGCGATAGTTCGATCCGACTTTTGTATAATACTGTGGCAGAGTCGGATCGTTGAGCCTTTGGGGACAGGGTATATCGAACCTATCACGAACCTCAGAAACCCCTTGCTGGTAGTTTTCGCGCATGGAATGAGATAAATTCCCTGCAGCGGTTACACGATCACCTCGAGACATTGTGCTCAGCCTGCTGAAGTATTGAATTTTGTGGTGGACGAAGTGGAGAAAAGAGAAGAAAAGGATCCCAAAATAGCAACATCCGGCGCTCCATGATTTGTTGTCCTCTCATGACCTCCTTCATTATTAAAGCCCACCTAGACCGCCCTCAAGCACCCTCCTGGACTCCGGATACGGATTCGAATTGCACCTTTTGCCGTATCATAAATAATGAACTACCCGCTTATAGGGTATACGAAGACGACGAGATCATCGCTATTCTAGGTGCGTTCTGACCATCCGACAGGCAAAGTCCAGCTCTTTTGCAAGGGAACCATCTGCTGACGCTTCGGTGCAATGTAGACATTCTTCCACTCCGGAAAGGACATACCCTCGTTATACCTAAAGTCCATTGCGCCAGATTATCCGACCTACCTCCCGAGTATGCGGCCGCAACTGGGAAAGCCGTCTCGAAAGTTGCTCAGGCCCTGACAAAAGGTGCGCAACCACTCGTTTTCCCGTTCCACAAAACCCTTCAATTCTTCCTCGAATGCGCACAGCGGTAGACAACACTGCTTTGAATGTCGTGTGCAACCAAGAATATGCGCAAGCTGTACCACACGTCAGCCCTTCGCTTGTGTATGTTTCCCTCATCGATACTTACCCATGATGTGCTGCCAGGTGCATTATCACATTATACCAGCGCCAACATTTGAATCACCTTCAGAACCAGTCAAACCCATCTCGCCGTCAAAACCTCCACCTACGATAATGGAAATGCACCGCATGGAGTTCGAGTCTCGAGAGGAGCTCGATGAAGATGAAGCTGGGATATTGGCGAAAGCTATCCGAGCACGCTTGTGAATTCTTTCTTACTTACAAGCAGCGCCTCGTCGGCCCACCGTTTTCTCTATACCTTGCAGCCTTGCTGTTCCTTGTTAAGCAATTATTTGCATGGTCATCTACTCCCGTGTGGGGATACACGTCTTGTCTGAGAGCAATGAGCATTGGTGGCCGAAGCAATGGTCCGACATGTTACTTTCCGACGGTGACCATCATGTCCAGTACTATCATTGGAAGACCCAAGCGTAATCACTGACTCCTCCCAGCACCACTCTCCGCCACCAAGCTCTTCTGTATATCTTGAGTGAGGGCGAACGGTCGCGCTTTGCATGCGTTGCTGCTCCGCGTGAAATGAAAGTCGCGTCCTGTCACATCAGCGTCACGCAACCTACCCTTCACTCGAAACCACCATGTCAACGACAAATGCTGACGAATTGAATTCAGAAATGCAAGAGCATGAAACCCAGGAAATCCCAGACCTGCAGGAGACCGGAGAATCTGAGAGCATAGCCCAGGCTGAGACGGAGGATGCACCACAGCCAGAAAAGAAGAAGAGGACATACACACGAAGAGAGCCCGTTACAGTGGTGCGGGAACCTGGAAAGTCCCTCTTGCCTTTTTCCCGAGTACAAAAAATAATCAAGGCAGACAAGGTTTCGTCATGATTTGCGCGTGTCTTCTCTACTTGCTCACCATTAGGCAGGAAATCCCCATCATAGCAAAAGACGCGACCTTCTTGATCTCCCTTGCAACAGAGGAGTTTATCAAGCGGCTAGTTGAGGCTGGTAAGATGGTGGCAGAACGCGAGAAACGAGCAACTGTCCAACATAAGGATATCGGTGTGTCCTCAGCCCATCAGATTCGGCAACCTGATATCAATATTGACACGCTCGCTTCAGCTACAGTCGTTCGAAGAGCAGACGAATTCTTGTTTCTTGAGGGTAAGTCCAGGCCGCATGTCCCTGTTTGTCGTCAACTGACATAAGATGTCGAAGAAATTATACCATGGATGTCGGCCGATCCTCCTGCAAAGCGGAAACCACGAGGCGCTGGCGCCGCTGTCAAGGGACAACCAACGATGGACCATTTTGTGATCGACACCAAGCGGGCTGAAGATGAGGATATTGCTGAACAGGCAGATATCATAATGAATGAGGATGGTACAATGGGTGCAGCTGGCGGAGGATCTGAAGATGAGTTTGAATAATATATAGTTCCCAAAACCTGCCAACTTGAGAAGAATCTCCATGACACGGCTCTCAGAAGAGCTCCGCTGTAGCGATGGGTTAAGAGCCCAATGTTGTGCCAACTGGGCAGCCCAAGCGCGACGCGTCCCGGTCACATGATTGGCGGGTTGTGCCTCCAATGTATGTCATCATCATGTTGGTCATCTACATTCAAATTGCCCAGGACGAGCCCTTTCATGTGGCATTGAGTAGAAACTTGTGCTAAGATGAAGATCGTCACTACATTTCATCAACCTTCCTCCGTCTTAGCCTCAGTAAAGTGTCAACTCTCCTCCAGAGGCCTCGAGCATCTGGTCGTCGCCAAATTAAATAGGCTAGATGTGTATACCCTGCAACCTCGTGGACTGCAGCATCAATGCACCTTAGAGATCAGGGGTATTGTGACCTCTCTGAGAACTATCCCAATACCTGTGACTGTCTCAATATCTGTTGCACACGCCACAACCACTGACTTATTGCACCTTCAGGGCTCCTCGAGATCGAACCTTCTGCTCTTACTGAGCCACCCTGATCCCGAGTTGGTGTTTCTTTCATACACGGAGGACGCATCTGGGAGCCAATTAACAGCAACCAAGCACCTTTCACTCCATGAGGTCACACAGCGTGCCGCCGAGTTCTGCAATGATGTTGTAGTCCATCCATCGGGGAAGGTTGCTGTAGTCAGCTGCTACGTTGGGAGGCTCAGAGTTATAAAGCTGAAAGCAGGTAACTATGAAGACGACTTCGAGGTCGGGTGCGTTTCCCTGTATTTCTGGATCTTATGTGTGCAATCTGATGCTCCTGATTTAGGCTGCGAGAGCTGAACCTCTTCGCCTTTTCTTTCCTGCCGCTTCCTGATGACGAGTATGCCGTTGCAATTCTACACCTTGATTACCAAGAACGCGTGCAACTTTTGGCTCGCGACCTCTTACTTGAGGATCTAGAATTGTCGAGTCTCCCTTCGATAGTCCTGACTCCCACAAGCATATCGGACAAGATCATACCATATATCGCCGATTTACCTCTCAGTCTGTTCCCAGTTCCTCCTCAGCCAGCTGATGACGACGATGATGCTGAGGGTTATATGGGTGGAGTAATTGTTATTGGTGGGCGGAAGATCATGATGTACGAAATGGCGAGTGCACAAGGACAGACAAAGCAAAGGTCCAAGAGGAGAAGGCTGGAGTCGAAGAAGAAAGCCACGGACGCTTCTGAGGCTGAAAAGGCACGAGGGAAAGAGATGGAGCGAGAGGCGAGAGCGAAGAAGGTTCAGGGAAGTGTAGAATGGCCATGGAGTGAAGTCACTGCGTGAGTCTGGAGCATTATTTCGCATTCTGTATTCCTGATTGTACCCCAGAGTTTGCGCTGTTGACCCACTGATACCGCGTTACATTATCAGCGATATCTATGGGCGCATTTCTCTGCTATCGCTTGAGAACGTCAAGGAACAGGGCCTGATCTTAGTCCCTGTAGGAGAAGTATGGCTTCTACCTCATCTTTCAGGACTTTTTCCTCACCTCGACGTCTATAGGCATCACCAGCAAGCTCTCTAACGTATCTCACAAACCAAACGATCTACCTTGGCTCTCACATTGGTGATTCACAGCTATTGCAAATATCACCTACGCCTGTCTCTTCCCTAACTGCTCCCACCCTCCCGATACCGTCCGACGTTAAGACTGTCACTCCGTCCATGCTTAGCCGTCCAACGACGCGTGACAAAGGCAAAGCCCGAGCTACTGACGACAGTCCACCCAGAGATCCTACCAAAGGTGTGGTGGTCGAAACAACAGGATCTTTCCTTAACGTGGTTGAGAACTTCAAAAACATCGCACCTATAGTCGACGCCATCATCGTGGACACTGACGGCAGCGGAGAGGTAAGGTTATGAACTCATCGTTGAATACCAACTCACTTTTCCTGCAGCAACAAGTGGTGACTTGCTCCGGAGGCGCGAACAGAGGCAGCTTGAACGTGGTCAGAAATGGTGCCGGTTTTAAGGAACTAGCTTCCGTTCCAGGCTTGACGGACGTTGTCAATGTTTGGAGTATTCGAGACGAGTCCGAGGGCATGTAAGGCGTCTCCCCCCCTACTTTCTGAATGATGTCATCTCACATTTTCTCTGAAAGCCACGACAGCCACATACTTGTTTCAACCTTAAAGGCAACCCATCTCCTCCGAATCAATGACACTGGTGGCAACACAACTCTGACATATACCAAAGATACAGAGACTTCCGGTCTCGTTATCAATTACCCTACTCTTGCATTTGGCAGTGTTCCGCTCGCCACCGCTCATAATTCGCAGCGTGCGGTACAGGTCACCAATAATGGGGTCCGTCTACTCGAATATGACATTGTGTTCAGAACATATCAGACCATTGGAGAGTGGAAAATAGTAGATGGTTCTGAAGTGGTGGCGGCTGATGTCAATGCCAGTCAAGTCTTTCTGGCGTTAAAGACAGGGAGATTCGTGGGTTTGGTCGTTGAAGACCAGGGGTTCAGGTTAACACTGTAAGCACTCGTTGTGTTGACCCCCTACACTCTGACTAGCCATCGTAGGGATAACGGAGTAAAACGAAAAGGCCCGTTTTCAGAGATAAGCGCAATATCCTGTGCGCCATTGGATCCCACGAAACGGTTCTCCAACCATCTCGTGTTATCATATTGGGATACCAAAACGATTCAGATCTTCTCGTTCACCGCTGACGGGCTTGTTTTGCAATCAACGACTGCGCCCCTCCCTGCTTTTGCTCGTTCAGTTCTACTCTATGACTTTGGCCTGGATGGTATTGACCATCGCTACTATCTACTGGCAGGATTGGCGGATGGCTCTGTTGCCTATTTTGCTTGGAAAGACAAACAACTCAGTGACAAGAAGATCGTCCCTCTCGGACAACTTCCGGTCGCCCTATCTGCATGCCAGATCGACGGTAAGCGGGCTGTCTTTGCGGCGGGTAACAGGGCGACAGTGTTCTCGTGGGAGAAGAAACGACTTCATAATTCACCGATCATGTTGAGAGTGAGTGCTATCCTTGGTTGCCTATCTAAAGCTCACCTGCGTCAACTAGGATGTTGTCACCGCCGCCCCTCTGAGCACAGCATCATTCGGGCCATCACTTGTTCTTGCCACACCTACGGCACTCTTCATAGGCCGAGTACAAGATCTTGATAAAATGCACATTCGATCTGTAAGCCTTCTAACCCAAAGAGTTTCTTCCCGTGTTAACCGCGTCCCCCAAAGATTCCGTTGGGACTAGACAACCCATCAAGAATTACCTATGAGCCCAACCTCAAAGTTTTCGGAGTCGGCATCGTCCGCGCAGTACCCAACAGGATAGGCGACCTGCAGTGGACTAAGAGCTCGTTCCGGCTCCTTGACCATATAACGTTCGCTAGTAAGTCATGTATTGGAGACTATTGGACTATGGCTGATTCTGTACAATAGCTCTCGCCAATTTCAACTGCGAAGATACAGAGCGCCTCTCTGCTGTGGCAACATACGCCCCGGAAATCGACGGGAAATCAAATCCGGTATTCTGTGTCGGCGTGTACACAGAAACGACTGAATTAGAGCCCAATGAGGGTAGACTGCTGATTCTCTCTGCCAGCACAAGCGAACAGTCAAAGATTTCAAGTTTGCAATTCTCCCACGTCGCCACAGCAGACGTTAAAGGCTGCGTCTTCGCCATATCCTTCATCAAAGACACAATTATAGCTGCTGTCAATTCATCCGTGGGTATCCTATCCTGCCAAACCCTCCCTTAGAGCCGCTGTTGAAAACCCCCACAGGTTATGGCATTCAAGCTCAAGAGCTCGGATGGTATACTTACTTTGGAGGCACTCTCAGCGTGGAATCACAACTACATAGTTTCAAGTCTGGCAACCTACGACAACCGCATTATCGTAGGAGATCAGCTCAGCTCCGTCTCGCTGTTGGAAATAGTCGACGGGAAGATTAACAATGTTTCAAGAGACTATGGGCCCATATGGCCTGTCGCTGTGGAGGCTTCGGACAAAGACAGTATACTCGGAGCCAACGTAAGACTTCTCTCTCTATCGATGTTCTCTTTTCTCAAAAAGAGCCTTAGTTTGACTCGAACTTGATGACGTTCAAGCTGACACGGACGCTTGGGCGCCCATTGTTGGAGTGCGATGGCAATTACTATCTTGCCGATTTTGTAACCAAATTTTTAAGAGGCATGCTTCCCCCCCTTCCCTTTGTATACTGTGTTGATGTTGTCCACAGGGTCATTGAGGTTGGATTCGTCGAAAAACGTAGGCTTGGAAGCTAGCCACGTCTTTTTTTCCTCGTCTGGGCGCATCGGTGTTATCGTTGAGGTCACGGAGCCTACACTGTCCCTACATCTGACGGCACTCCAAAGAAACCTCGCCGGGGCTATAGCAGGGGTCGGAGGAGACTCGCATACGAGGTGGATTGTCTTGACCTTCTCTCTTCTTCACGCCTATTTACGCTTTGCCAGATTCCGAGCCCCTAAGAACAAGAAAGGGCGCAGCGATGCCGACCCTTCTGCATTTGGTTTCATTGATGGAGATTTCGTGGAGCAATTCTTGACCCACATGAGCTCACTCGAGAATATCGAAATGATCATGACAGGGAACAGCGACCCCGAAAGGCTTACGATGCCTATCGAGGAAATACAAGCAGTGCTCGAACATTTGCAAAGCTTCCATTGATGTACTGATAGAAACAAAGTAGGACGATATCTAATGTGATGGTGTATATTGAGATTTCTGCTCCTTAACGTTGTCGACGTCTATTCGACTGTCTGTCAGTTTCATGTTCTTTCAAAATCTTTATCAGTTTTCATGAATTCAGCCTTGATCATTACTTCCTATATTGGGGTGTGAGGGCAGGATGAGGTGATTTGGATGTCGCAGGCACTGAAACGGTCTGTGCTTTAAGTTGGGGACGCATCAATAACGCGGACCTCCTCTTAATGTCAGTTTTGTCGAAGAAGTGTGTCATGCTATTGGCGCGTTTTGTGTTTTCTTATACAGTGCCGTTCATGCACCTAAATCATCGATACAGGCT
Organism: Tephrocybe rancida; assembly: GCA_018858115.1. Taxonomy (NCBI): domain Eukaryota; kingdom Fungi; phylum Basidiomycota; class Agaricomycetes; order Agaricales; family Lyophyllaceae; genus Tephrocybe; species Tephrocybe rancida. The sequence continues at coordinate 27,662 of JABCKT010006566.1, forward strand.
CCGCAAAGTTGAAGTGCACTCGCTTGGAGAGAGCAAGGTCGAAGGGGGCTGACGCGAAAGGTGTATTAATGAGATGCTGTGGTCATTGACTGGCACGCGTCTTTGCCCTGAATCTGGTAGTGTGAGGTGGCTAAGTGACAGCTCTGATGCATACCTGTTATTGATCGAGGCTCTACCCTCCTGTCGTGGGCCTCGCGTAAAATTGTTTGTTTGTATTCTGCCCACCAACCTCCACGACATTATTTGGAGCTTCCTTAGGCTGTGCATGTGGCCCTCCAGTCATAAGTATATTAATTCCGGAGCGGAGAACAGTCTGCAAGGTACAATGTATGTACAATTAAATAATTTAACTTCGAAAAGGTACCCATACTTCTGAAGGTATGAAGGCTGGCTTAATGCATGGGTCATGAAATGAAAGGCAGGTGGGGTTGAAAACTAGGGGTTCACCACGGATGTGATATACCATCTGAAATACTGCCACAAAGTGAGGGAAGAGAATGTCTGGGCGTCTGAGGCGGCTGAGAAGTGCCCAATGTCAACGTCGACATCTGTTGGAGGCGCAAAGTAAAAGCCTGATAGAAGAACAAGATAGCTGTGCAGAGAGGGCGTTACACGTGCACGAGGAACAGTTGGAAAAAGAACATACCTGAGAATAAGGATGCTGCCTCTGTGATAGTTACTCTTTGCCTCGATGTACGTATAGGTCATCAAGAACATCGAGAGGATGAGCGAAACAACATCCCATCGGGGGAAGATAAGCCTTACTCAAAATGTTAGTTTCCCTTAAAAAGTTATTAGCGTTAATAAAACTTACGTGAAAGTGTTGGCAATTTCTCCGAGGGTTTCTGGGCTGTACCAGGCGGAGAATGCGACCATGGCAGGAATTTGGAGCAAACAAACTTGCAAAGCATACGCAGATCCAATTTCCATGCTAAAAGACCGAGTTAATAAAGCGTCGACTCGGTCAGATGAAAGGACGAACCTGAGAGCGATGTTGTTGTTCAAGGCAAAGGATATGGCATTCATGAACTCGGTTGTGTTGGGAACCAATGCGAATAATGTAACACCGAGGAACTTTTCGTCGATCCCAGAGTCCTCAAGGATGACGTCCACAACATCGACAAGAAGTTCTGGTTTCCAAGGAGTTTAGTAAGACATTTACGGGAAGCAGATATGGTATCGTTACCTGCAATGATAGCATACAAAGCTGTACAGCCAAGGAGAACACTGGCACTGGTAGTACGGCTCCAGGAAGGTGCGTCATGCCCTCCAGCTGGCTCTTCCCCAGAAGCTCGCGCCTTTGAGGCAGAATGAGCATGCGCTTGCTGATGCCTCAACGCGCTAACAGTAGCTACTGCAACAGCTCGTGTAAAGTCATCGGTGGTCATTGTCTCAGGAACATGCCCAGCGTCCTTGACGGTGCGATCTACAGTTTCAAGGATAGGAGTGAACTGAGCTTGGTGAGTATGAGCTATCGAGACGCGACGTGGATACGAAGGAGAGACAGATGCACTGGTGGAATGACTGCCTTCTTGACGAGTAACAGGGTCTCCTCCTGGGACAGACATCGGCCGGGAAGCGTCACGAGACATCGGAGTATTGGCATTACTTGATTTGCGTTGAAGTGAAGGAGGACGGTGTGAGGTGATAGTGTTTTGGTTTGAATGACCGGGGCGCTGATACAAGGACGCCCGGTCACGCGGGATTTCCATAGGATGCAGCAGTGGGCCGGGGTTCTGCCAAATCTGAGAGGCATGTGTACGAAGGGAGAACCACAGGCCTATGAGGTAGGACTTGGATACCATAAGCGAAAGTCGTGCGTGATAAGATGTTTAACTCACGAAAATTAACACAATTGCACAGAAATACATAAGCGACTTGACCGTAGATTGGTAGAAGGGATCGGTGGCAGGGTCCGGATGCTGGTAGTAACAGTGATCACAGACCCAAGGCGCATCCCTAGGGCCTCTTGGAAAGGTAGGGCAGCCTGTGCATACGAGTTGAAACTAAAGCAGAGAGACATCAGCAATCGGTGTCCGGTATACAACATTAATGGCGCACGTTTCCGTAAGTCTGATAGAAAAGAGTAGGCGCTATGGTTCCAATCATCGCCATGATCAACATCATGCTGGTGACTCCAGCACTTTTAGCATTGAATCTTTGCTCCTTGCGTCTCAACGCTGCGCTGCACATGCTCATTCCAGGCATAAGCAGCACGCCGGCGAGTAAGCTTCCTATTATGGAACCTTCCACGAGTCTACCCTTCCCTTGAGTGAGGGCGATGGCATACAGGATAATTTCGATGATAGAACCAAAGGTTGCGTTGATGACGGCTCCCATCCCGATGGACGATTGGGCAGAGATAGAGGCAACGGCCATTCCAATGAAATATGAGAGCGGGATGACGCTGAGCAGGGAAAGGACGAAGATCAAACCACGCGAGGCGAGCGCAGCCAAGACAGCAGGGACATGTTTTCCTTCGTGCTTCAATTTCTCCGCCATTGGGAGAAGCACCATTCCGTCGAATATCACGAAGAAAACGACGGGAAGGAGGTTGACGAAAAGAATGTTGACGCCGCCAACGGTGTACTTGTAGTACTGGAGCCCAACAGCACGGTACGTGCACAGTAGCACTGTCGATGTTGGAGAACCAGATGGCGCCAGTTGGCCTTCCGACAGTCGCGTATGCTTGACAGAGAACTGGGGAGTTTGAGCATTTGCGCCTTCCGCTGATTCGTGCTCCGTATCCTCAGAAGATTCTGGCGGGGAGGTAGACATGACAATGGCTGGTGGAGCAGCGCAGAACCGCATGGACGTAGGGCCGGTAAAGAGGTGCTTAAGCAGCGCCCAATTGAGTCTGGCCATGGGGATGGTAACGACGAGGCCCCAGCAAATGAGACACACGACGAGCATGAGGGGCGCAATGATGGTGACGATCGCGAGCCAGAAGCAGATTTTTCCCAACAGATCACTGCCTGATATCTTCGCGAGGCCGATTGAGCTCATGGAGGATGAAGAGCCTGCCACTGTGCTTGTGCCGTATGATTTAGAAGGAGAAGGGTCATGTGGGCGAAGAAGACGTGTTGTTTCTCCTGCGACATCAGAGTTCCACGATATGGTTGGAACGTGCTGTGTGGTGTATGTATCAGGAGTAATAGTGGAATGTTCGATGAGAGGTACGCCTTTGATTGTGGCCGAAGAATCGTGCGAGTCGGACTGTGTTGTGCCACGGACTGTGTTCCTTTCGGACTCACTGCCGGAACCACCATCTTCTCCACCATCCTCTTCCTCTGTTGCCTCTTCTGCGACTATATCTCCTTCAACATATTTCCCAAATGGCCACACGAGATACCATCCCAGCCCGTACACAAAGGACGCATAACGCCTGCCACCTTGAGGAACGATATAAAGGATCGCAGAGACTATGACGCAAACCAAGGCTAGCCACCAACCAAATGCAACGACCCAGAAGATGTTGCCTGGAAGAAGGTGGCGCTCGGCTTGGGCGGAAGGTACAGAGTGAAGCGCCTGATCTGCGTAACGAGTCAAGGAACGGGACTTCTTGTATAAGGCAGGTTTCCAAATGGGTAGACCAAAAGGATGTTGGACGTTGATGAGCGATTGTCGGTCCTTTAACGTGATAGGGTCGTCCTCTCCATCTGACCCTTCTCCATCTTCGGCCGTGTCATCTTCTGTGGCGATTCCCTTTCCTCGTCGAGCCACGGAGACCGGTACGGAGCCAGTGTCATCGTCGTCCTCTTCATCTTCATCATCTGCTTCATCCTCTTCGCCAAGCGCAGCGTTGCGGTGTCCTAAACCTGTTGCGTTAGAGCTGCTCCTACTGGCGCTTCGCAGACGGGTTGAATGCGCGGAAGAGCTTCGAACGAAAGCGGGCGAGGGTGGGCTACGCATACTAGGAGTGGAAGATGCTGAGCCTGATGGGAAGTATGATGTTCCCTGATTGTGGTGTTGAGGTGTATCTGACGCGGACCATTGCGAGCCATGACTGAAAGTGCGATGAAGGGTGCTCATGGGCGTCGGGGTCGACGCCATAAGGAGGTCCTCATTGTCCTCATTGTTCTGGGAAGGAATCTGGGTGGCCATTATGGGAGACGACGCGCTCGACTGTTTAGCGGCGCTGTCGACGGCGTCGGTAGCCAGCACAACCAAGCCATCTATTTATAATCCTTCCAATACAACTGTTGCCGGCAAACCCCGGACGGAATCTAATCTACACATGAAATTAAATGCATACACCAGCATACCCAAATAAACTACTTCCGTGCAAGCTTTTCTCGAAGTTGTGCGCCCTTCAGCTTAGCACGCAGGTATTCGAGACGCGCTGCATATCTCTCGTTGACATCCTCCCTCCTTCGCTGGATATCCTCCATCTCGTCCTCGATCCTCTCTTCCTGCGCCGAAGGCTGCTCATCTTCTGGGACCACACTCATCGTGATATGGCTCCGGGCCAAACTCACATTCGAAACACTGCCGACACCAAGGTGCCCATAGCTCGCCGGCAACGCAGGTACAGGGGGGAGGTTTCCACGTCCCGCAATCCTGCCCTCCTCAGTACCGACACTGGAGGTCGAATTCTGGCGGCGCAACGATCCCGACCGTGCAGAGTGTGGAGTGCCTGAAGTGCCAAGACCTCCTTTCGACCGCGCTCTCGAGTGGGCGGACCTGGCCATCGAAGCAGCAGACGCAGCAGACCTCAAGGATGTCATGTCGCTATCAGCTACTATGGTCACACGTCGTGGTGTACTGGGCATTGATATCGACCCAGGAGACACAGCACTCTCTGTCAACGTACTTCGACCTTGATGTCGTTGCAGCTTGGCAAGCGTGGTCATCTCTAGCCCGTTGAACGCATCCATCAACCTCCTCGCTTCTGCTTCAACTGTTGATATCTCCTGGCGTATTTCAGCTGTCGTCTGTATATGTTCGCCATCAAGCAAGTCAGCGTTGAATGCCGACGTCCTTTGTGTCTCGCTCCCGGGTAGGCGGGATGGAAATGCGGATGGCGGAGTAGCGAGCCGTCGAATGCTTGCATTCGAGCGTGAGATACTTATTGAGGGGTGTGAGGGTAAGTGGGGGTGATCCGTCTGTGACCCTCCCATTCCCGTACGAGAGGATATAGAGATGGTATCAACCTGTGCTCGTGATGTTGTTGTGCGGACTGATGATGCGCTGGATTTCTTGGATACACCCCGCTTAAAGATGTTGGATGACAAGGATGCGGAAGAGAATACGCTTGAGGTATCACTAAAATCATTCGATCCTGCCGGTGTACGTCGGCTCGTTGCACGACGGAGAAATTTGGCTACGCCCGACGTGACTGAGCTCTTAGAACGGATGGATGGAGACCTGTTGACTTCAACTTGGAAGTTCGAAAGTGGCCGAGCTGTGTGATCTCGGTGTCAGATTGTGACAGGCAAACGCAGACGACATGTCGTGCTCACGTTTGCCTTCCTGCGGAGCTGTTACACGTGGCTGAGCCCGAGAGACGGGTACTACAGGAGCCTCCGTCGGGACGGTTACACTGGTTGCAAATCTTTCGAACAAGTTTTGCCGGAGTAATCGGTATTCGTCGTCGCTAATTCAGGGGAAATTTAGAAACTGCGTAAAGGACAGAAAAATTGTAGCTGACTTCAAAAGACCTTGAGAGTTTGCAGCAGCTAGTTCATTGAGGCGCTGGGCAAGGGTCATCCTAATTTTAAGCTTTAATATGAAAGTTTTGCCAACACCAATCTGAACAACGACGTACGTAACATTGTCACTGGGTTGTCGGGGAGAATGCGGGGCAATTTTAGAGCTTTGCTTCGTGAAATCGGTCGCAGTTGAGCCTGAGGGGGACGGTGGGGGCTCCATATTGGACATCGTGCTGGTAGCCTTCCGAGCGAATGCAGAAGTTGAAGGTTTGCCCTCAGTCTGGGCGCGTAGAATGCTGGGTCCCGCCGTTCTAGCGGCATTTGAGTTTCGTGACAGCGGACTAGGTTGTCGGATGGGTGCGGAAGAAGGTGGTGTTGTTGTTGAGTTGGACAGTGTTTGTGCAACCGACGCGCTCTGGATCGTAAAAGTCGGAGCCGAGTGGCCATCGCGTTGCCTTCCTTTGTTCTTGCCATACTAAAGGTAAAAGCTAAATCGTAAACTTGTGATACGCATCCTAGGAGGCATAAACAGCGTGAACGCACAAATCTGGACCGGATGACACTTGCAACAGACTTCTCGTTGTTTTCCTTCGAAGAGTGGTTCTCCGTGTCGTCAGCCTTCTTGGAGGAGAAAAAGCCCATCTCAGCATTACGGTGGTGGGCTGTATCTAAGAGGGCGTCGATATGGTGGCGGCTTACTACAAGAGAAACATTTTAAGCGAATCACAAGTCCTGCGGCCATACCAAAATGCCATGTCGCCATCAAATTGATCCAGGCAGGGCCAATAAAGTGGAATCAGGCAAAACAAGGTATGACGTTGAATACCTTTCGAATACTCAAGAAAAGGAGTGTTCACAACAGTTCAAGAGATTAATTTAATATAAGGAAGACCTTCAAGACATGACGGACCCGTCAAGAAGGTACCAGCAATACTGACATCAATCTGGGATCCATTAAGTTCTCAGCGAACATTCTCATCCAGAAATAAGGCACACCATCATATCAACAAGCCGTCGATTATTTTCTCTCACTTGCCCAGCGGCCCAACAATCGATACCGGCCGTGGAGTGAGAAGAATTCGTTGATATGGCATGAGCGCGGCCGTCGTTTGATTGTGGATGCGAAAAACTGGACAATAAGAAGGGAAACAGTTGAATTTGTATGTAAGATAGGCAGTTCGGGTAAGGTACAATACTGAAGTACATAAATTCTACTTGGGGGAAATAATCGTACTTCTACTTGGGGAAACAGTCCAGGCGTGTGGCGTCGACTTCCAATCCAAATTCCAGTTAGCCTTGAAATCCCTTTGTTCCTCTTTTTGGAAACTAATATTGAACTACGGCAACAGCAGTACTAGTACATTTAAGTAAAAATGGGGAAGCGATCAGTGGGCGAGAACTAGATTCTGGCGTTCATGACTTCTAGATAGGAATCCACTGGAGAACCATTGAAGAAACCGATGGGTATGAAGTGGGCTAAGCAGAAATTACATCGTCGTATCTCTTTCGTCTCTAACAGATCCAACTTTGTCCTGAAATCACAAAGTTAGGAGGGTGTTACTGTTGAAATGAATGTTGTCTGAAAGGCGTCTGTTGAGCATGACTAGAGTGAGCATTGAATATGTTCTGTGGCCGTTTACATGCAGGCTTAGATCAGTATAGCTATGTTGTATATTCGTCTCAATCATCGACACCATTCTGTCAGACCACGACCTACGCAATACGAACGATATAAACATATGGAGGCGGCGGCAGATAGATAATCCACATACCGGCCAGCCGGACGAGAAATCGAGGCGATTGATGCCGAGCTGGTTAGGTATATGAGTCAAAAGCACCGCGTAGCAAATATCAAGAGCTTACGAAGCTTCCAGCTGAGGTGTAGTAGTCTGAAAATCTAAAGTTAAGCCAGAGAAAACTAAATATCCGAGGACTGCAACATACGGTAAACGAGGATAGGACCATCTCCGTCAGTCATCACATCTTGACCACCAGGCCCAATTATCTGCATCGTAAAGTCAACGTTGGTTCGCTAAGAGCGACCATTGTGCTTCGTACGCTGTCGTGGGTTCCAAGCACAAGAGTTCCGCCACCGCTTGTGAGAGCGACACCTGCTTGGTCAACGTAACCGCCAGTCGCGCTTTACAACATGCCCCAGTCAGAGAAGCATCTTGATGTATAATGTTTGAGCCCACCTCGTCGATCTGCCGACCCTGATGTTGTAGGTGCTAGACGTGCCCTGGCAGCAGTTATCCCAGGAAGAAAACAGATAGTAGAAGCTGCCGTTTTTGTAAATGACGCTAGCTTCGATGGCGCCACCATTGGCCGTGCGCTGTGCGAGCGCCGTGACAGCCGTGCTTGTTGGTTTTCCAGTTGAAGATCCCAGCCTGATGTTGGCACCTTAAGCGAGTTGAAGAGACAAGATGGCAAGATCACGCACGTTTCCAGCTTGATACCCGTCCAGAAGCTACCGAGTGACAGGTACCAATTGCTCCCATCTGTTTTTCTTTCTGTGAGCTCATTGGGTGGTACGCTTTGTCATGTGAGTACTTACCGATGAGGAGACTTTAACGAGGTGATTCCTGTAAGAGCGCCGCGAAAATGAACCCAGTACTTCACTCACTTCGGATCAATGGCCTATACGCCACGTTAAAGGGGGTCTAGACTAAGAGAAGAGACATAATTCTTACATTGTAGTTATTCGAGCTGGAGGTCGAAGTGACAAGGCCTTCGTTGGTGAAACTGCCTGCTTGGCTTAGCCAGCGTCTGAAATAACATCGAGTAATAAACTCACCAGGTAACCCGGTCGATGACTTGGCAAAGAAGATCGCAGACTGAGGCGGGAAGGACAGTTACAAGGCAGGCCATGAAAACAACATCGTATACTGACTTTTTGCGAGCCAAAACTCGATGCCGCATAGTAGAGCTGATCAGGTTCAGAAGGATTCCACAGGAAGGCAAGAATTACAACGTTGACCCACATAGAATTGACCGTTGAGGTAGGTGCAATCGGGTGCCCAGAGAGCTCTGTGGCACTTGAGTCCGGGGTCTGGCTATAGTAGTGGCATTGACATACCCATTAGAAGTGCCTGTATATGCGTCGGTCCAGCTTGCACCGTTGGGCCAAACTTTGCCGACCAAAGTCCACGCAGTGCGATCCGTCGAGGTTCTGATTTCAAGACCCACACCGGTCGCTTAGATTCAGAAGAGATGGATTAAGAACGAAGGCCATGGAAACTCATGGCAGGCTCACAGAAGACGAAGTATTTTCCAGAGCTGTCCTTGCACATAGTTGGATCATGAACGGCCGTGTTGCCAGTTACTGTGCCCGGCCCAACAACGGCGCGGCCAAGGGAGGCAAGAAGAAGGGGTGTGAGAAGGGATAGAAGCTGCATTTTGCTGGTATGGCTGACTCCTTGACGCGGTGTAACTGCTCGTTATTATAGTGTTTCATAGTCCATAGAACGCCCGACATTGTCCCACATTGAAGGTCACACTGTACAAGGGTGCCGTCAGGTCTATACGCTACCGCGTCCGGTGAATGTAAAAATAAACCATCGCGGGACGAAATTACCTAGTGGAAAGAATTGGCGGACCGCTAACTCTCCGAAGTCGTGTGGGATACAAGCCCACGTGAAGAAAAAGCGGAGGACAACGAATGCGATCTGTCGGACTGGGTGTGTCGGAGCGTGATTTACAGAGCAATGCGTAGACGGGGTTGTCAAACCTTGCATAGACCATCATGCCGCATCATGGTTTGGAAAGATCCTCCAGCGGATCAAAATTAAGAGCGAATTTGAACACTTTCGAATGCTCCCGTAAGTTTGCGGTAATCTCCAGGGCCCAGGCAGGTATTATCAAACTGTGGAACAGCTGTAGCATAGAAACGAAGTAGAAATCCATCTTGGAACAGGTCGGGTGTGCGTTGTATCATGCTCGTGCATATTAGGAGTGCGCATATACATGCTTAATCAGGATTCAGAAATGGAGCCGCACAGAAAAACTGAACTTCACGAATTTTTACGGGTAACAATGGTGTGGCCATACTATGAGTGGGTAGGGGCCGTGTGTTTTCAAGGAGAGAGAAAAGGTTTGGAATTGCAATGCAACTGGCTGCTGGCACCACCTCTAGGAGCCAAGCCAGAAAAATCGCGATGGTGACGACAAGGTAGTTCTGAGTTCCAGCGTCCGCGTCAGGGGTCCAATGCTATCTAATCTATATATATCTCCACTCGACGATGATCGATCTGATCTCTCGAGACTCCAGTGAATTCAGGGCTGTCAGCTGAATTCTGTCCCTAATCTATCTCAACTTTTGGCTCGGATGTTGTCCGGCTTACCCACAATCATTACCGGTATATCAAGTCAGTATTCTCCCAAGCTCCCCAATCTTTAGCTTTCTTCTCCCTTACTGAAGGACAACATTATTATAATGGCTGTTCCTCCTACTACCATGCAGGCGATCAGGTGGCATCCTCCTTCCTTCGATATCAGGGTTGAATCGCTTCCCATCCCTGAGTATGTGGATCATCGATCTAATCATGGCATCCTTTCAATCTAAGAGGAACTTTGTTCAGAATCCAGCACCCAGATGATGTTATTGTCAAAGTCAAAGTTGGTTCCTCAGTCGCTCGAAGCTTGCCAGCGAACTGACAGGATAATTATATAACTGCAGCTCGCTGCGCTCTGCGGTACGCTGATTTACCTAAAATCGACATGTCCAACTAATTCGTCCTATAAACAGGCAGCGACCTTCATATCTACAGAGGGCACGGCGGTGTGGAAAAAGTGTCAGTATTCATGTCTCCCCGACAGTGTCTCATTCGCTAGAAGTTTTTTCGAACAGGCATACGTGCGGACATGAATTTATTGGAGAAGTTGTATCCCTGGGTTCGAGCTTTGGAGTGAATGCACAAGGTCGACCGAAGTTGTACTCGACCTTGAAAGTCGGAGACAAAGTTGTTTCTCCATTCACAAGTAACTGTGGGGAGTGTCAGTAAGTGATCATCGAAATAAGCGGGTCCGTGTGGTCCTCACTCGTCTACTTCACAGCGTCTGTAGGCTCGGCTACACAGCCCGTTGCCCAGAAGGAGCTCTCTTTGGGTCACCTCTTCTCGAAGGAGGGCAAGCACAGTATGTCCGCGTTCCAAAGGCCGGAGGAACCCTCTTCAATTTGAGCAATCCCGATACGTGGTCATCTGCCCTCCCTGCGCAACAAAAAGAACAGGCTTTGACTGGGTTGGCAGATGTTTCCCTCCTCATGCTGGCAGACATTCTACCGACAGGTGTCTTTGCAGCATTGCAGGCTCTTAACCATCCCAAAGTGCAACCTGCGTTGACGGGGCGTCCATGGCCATTGTGCTTCTCTCCCGAAATCTCCGCTGCAGAAGGTAATGAAATTAACTTTACTGCGGAGGACCGGATCGTAACCATTGCAATCATCGGGTTGGGACCGGTCGGAATTTGTGCTGCTGTTAGCCTGCTCGACGCGTTAGCTACGCGGCAAGTCCCATTCGTTATTGTGGCCACAGATCTGCTTGAATCTCGAAGGGAAAAAATGAAAGCTGTGTATGAAGCAATTGGTGAATCAGGCAAAGGAACAGGAGAGTTTGTGGTTTTGTCGGCAGAGGACGCAAAGGCGTACATCGACAAATCGACTGGAGGTGTTGGTTGCACAGCTGTCCTCGAGGTCAGAATATCCCTACATTACCGCTTATGCACTGGCCGAGACTTTTTCTCTTAGGTCGTCGGCCATCCCGATGCTTTAGCTTCAGCTTATGATCTTGTCCGTGCATTCGGCGTCATCGTCTCTGTGGGGGTGCATGGTGCGCCACCTGTGCCTTTCACAGGCCGTCAGTTGTACAACAAGAATGTCTCGTTCGATTTTGGTCGCTGCCCGGCCCGTGCCATGTTCCCTGCGGCGTTTGACCTTCTAGGTGAGTGGCATGCTGAGAGAAGTCAGGCGATTCTCCTGATAGTGGATCGTTTGTACAGTCAAGCGCCAAGATGTGTTTGGAGCAGTCGGAAAACCAGCCAGCCTCATCGACAGAGTCGTAGGCATCAACACTGCAGCTGAAAGTTACCGCGCCTTCGACAAGGGAGAAGTTGGGAAGGTCATTTTCAATCTCTGGGAGCATTGATGGGTAAACAGCGATGAGGATTATTTCTGAAATCCGTGTGTACGAGCGATGTAGCTTGTTGTAACAGTGCATTATGTTTAAACTTGTTACAGACCTCAGACAACAACCTATATACACCATTCGTCAGCGTGGGCGGGAAGGTTTGAAAAATATGCCAACACACCGGCCATCCACTGGAAAAGTCGAGCCTGTTGATACCAAGCTGGGAGCGGGGTTAGACGAGAGGTTCTGTTGGACAAGGATAGATGGCTTACGAAACTTCCCGAGGAGGTATAGTAATCTAAATGGGTGACTTAGTGTTTGTTATAGAACAGACGGGTGGGTACGAACGATAAACAAGAATTGGGCCATCACTGTCAAGCAGTAAGTCTTGACCACCAGGGCCGACAACCTGGGAAGACATAAGCGTTCTAGGCGCAAATTTTGTTTGAGCCACGTACGTTTCCGGAGGTCCCCAAAACAAGAGTTCCGCCACCAGAGGTCAAAGCAACGCCTGACTTATCAACGAAACCGCCATTCGGGCTACAAAGGACTGATAAATATGACCGCTCCCCAAAAAGAAGCGCGGTACAGACGTGGTAGACCTCCCGACTCGAATATTGTAAGTGCTGGATGTCCCTGAACAGCACTTATCCCAGGACGTGAACAAGTAGTAAAAGCCGTTATACGAAAATATCGAGCTGGCCTCAATCGCGCCACCGCCGGCAGTACGTTGTGCCAGTGCATTCGGGGTGGTGCTCGAGAGTTTTCCAGTAGATGGGTTGACACTGCGCAGAAATTTAGGAATGAAACACAAAGGAGGGGGGGTCTTACGGGAATGACTTGATTCCAGTCCAGAAGCTCCCGAGTGAAAGGTACCACGTACTCCCAACTAACGAGGGTGTTAGCCTGAAGTGGGATTACTGTGTGCAAAACGCTTACCAATCAGCAAGCTGGGCAAAATTGTGCGTCAGTATTCAGACAAGTACAGGAACATAGCGAGATGCGCACTTGGGGTCAATTGCCTGAAAAAGGTTCAGTTGTGTCACGAGAATGCATTGAAGTGATGTAAAATACATTGTAGTTGTTACTACCAGAACTCGATGTTACGAGTCCTTCGTTTGTCCAGCTTCCTGAGTAAGATAGTTGGGAGTCAGAAAGCACATTCGTATTCCGTCAACGTAACACGTACCTGGAAGCCCGGTGCTAGACTTGGCCAAGAAGATGGCAGACTAATTTCCTATAAGTACCAGACAAGATATCCGGACTGGCATACGAAAACTCACATTCTGAGAACCAAAGCTGGAGGCAGAGTAGTACAGCTGTGAACAGGTTGCTTCAGTAAACTTAGTCGCTTTTTGAAAGCGTAATTATTTACCAGGAACTGTCCATTGATGTAGGTACAGTCTGGAGCCCAGAGATTCCTGTAAAAATGGAGCTTAGCAAGAAGACACGAGGATACACCAGCGAGTTCATCACGGACCCGTTGGATGTCAGAGTGTACTGGTCAGTCCAACTGGCACCGTTGGGCCAAACCTTTCCCACTAAAGTCCACGCGGTACGGTCAGTGGACGTGCGGATTTCGATCCCAACCGCCGTTGCTAATGAAGATATTGAGCATTTCATTCAAGTAGAAAAGTAGAACATATTTTACTCACAGAATACGAACCATTTCCCACTGCTGTCCTTGCACATGGAGGGGTCATGGACGGCAGTGTTTCCCGACACAGTTCCAGGCCCAACAGCACGAGCGACCACGGCCAGGGAAGCAAGAATCAACGGAGAAGACAAGAAACGCATTTTAAAGTGGCCAAGTCAACACTCAGGATGACACTTTATATGGCATGGATGCTGGTGAATACAATGGCTTGGCTCAAGATTGGCTCAAGAGTCAAGACGCCTCAAACTGTATCCGAGGTTCAGGCCGCCTGGGGAGTCGGGGCTTTAACGAATAGATCAAGAATGAAATTGTGCCATGTGGCCCGACGCCAAGTCTTATAGAACAGGCGACCGTGAATGAGCCTCGTGAACGACAGACGGGACAACTCAACTTCCTTGAATGCGGAGTATCAGGTGCCGTTGCGATGATCGACAGTTGCGTGTTCGTTTGGAATAAAAAGGCCTCGGATTTGAATCATGGGACCATCGACTATAGCTACCAGGCCCCAGGGACCGTCGACTAGTAGCTAGTAATGGGCCGCAAGGTAGCAATTTATGTAGTCAACGATTTTTTCAAAGCTTGTGTAGCTTGTCAACCTCCCAAAGAGTTGCGGTCCGGATGCAGTTCGCGAGTCCGGCGGGCCGCAGCTGCAACTCCCAACTTGCCCCTAACTCTAAGCCAGCTGATATTCACTTGCCCAATTTGCGGCAAAATCCCGCAATTGTTCCTGGGCTGCCGAACTGCGCAACTAGTCGTTCATCAGCCCATCTCTAACTCAAGAAGACAATTGACTTACATGGCCATTTTGCAGGTTGAACTCAAGGTTCGCACTGTAAATTCAGTCGCCTTCAACGAGTTCTGGCCAATTGGGAAGTCCAACCACGGAGGGCAGTTCATCCCAAATTTTTCCTCGAAGGTTACGGGCATCTTGTCGAAATTGAATTCGGCAAGGTTCACAAAGGTACGCTTCTTCGTCCACAGCGTGCATTGCCTGGGACAAGAAATATATGGGCCCAGATCTAGCCTGCCAGGAGCGAAAGAACCGAGTGAAAAGTTTCTGGAACCCTCGCATGCAGTCCAGTGCTTCATTGGCACAATCCGAGGCTCGTGGTGGATCCTGTCGGATAAATTCGAGTATGACCTTGATTCGGTACTGATACATGAGAGTATACGCCCCGATGTCGGCAGGGCACAATGTCGACGATGGACTGGATGGATGTTTAACCAAAAGTTTGGGGTGATCAGCCCGAAGGAGATCGTCAAGATTGTACAGTGACAGAAAATAGAGTGCGGCAGGGACAAGACTGTGTACGTGGACCTCTCTTGCAAGATTGAGTACATGCAAAGGATGGACATATGGGTATGAAATGCCGTTCATCAAGGGCGTGCCCACAGCTTTCGAAACCATCATGTCGTGCCCTTGGAGAGTGACAGGCCATGTTTCGGCGAGAAATTGTATGGCTCGCTTGCGAAGGCTATCGATGAAGTACTTCGTTGAAAGACGTAGAATGCCAGCAAGATAAAGGAAGTCCTCAAAATTCCTATTCGCAAAGGCTCTAAAAACACCAACCTCAACTACAAGAACAAAAATGAGGGAGAATGCTCACGGTCCATCGTAGAGGGCGGTTATGAGATGGCCCAGAGCCGCGGGAGGATCATGCATTTCTATCACTGGACATCCATCGATGCCCTCCGAATTAGGGATGGGTGGGGGCTGGGGGACATCAAACATGCCTGCAAAGACTTCTGAGTGCCTCGCCTGCGAAAACCAACGATGAGTATTACAACGGATATGGCAGGAAATAGAGAGGGTCTACCAGTACGCCGCGGTGAACCCGAAAGGCTGTTGGTGTCTCTTTGGTCATGAGTATGATATTTCCGTCATCGAACCAAGGCTGCGAAGTTTTAATGAGGAGAATTTTGCATCGTGTGTCGGTATGACATACCTCTCCCCTTCCTCCATACATGTGGTATGCGGCCTTGGAATGTCTATAACGAGTGCAAGTGGTTACCAGTCAAAGTCAGAGCCATGAGGATCAGGATCAAGAACAAAACCCATAAATTTAGGCTTGTTGTCAACAACGACACAATCCATCCGATCTTTATACATAATACAGAGCCCATGTCTCGTACCCCATCGCGAGCTCGGACACCCTCTGGCAGCACTTCAGGCGCGACACCAAAGACGCCACCGTCCCGTCTGGTCGTCCCATCCAGTATTCGCCCTTCGGCATCTCTGTCCAATCTCCATATCCACAGCCATTCTGTAGAGTCGTCTTCAAATATACCCCCTGTGCCCACACTCCCGTCACACTCATCAAGTCTTGCGCTAGATAGTACAGCGTCATCTGTAATCAATCTGGATCTCAACGAGGGAATCTTGATACAAGATGGTGACGTCGAGGCCGAAGAGCCGGAAGAAATGAATGTGATGCCCTTGGAATCTGACATCGACAGAGGGGATGAAGAATCGAAGAAAACCCTGCGCGATCATCTCAGGAAGACACTGAACCACACAATTACGAGGACAGGTATGGTTTCCTCGATTCTTACCGCGAAGAATTGTCCTCACACGTATATGGAGATCCAGCCATTCCTCGTTCTCACCTTAAGGGGAAATCGCACGATGCAGACGACATTCCTTTCGACGCTGGTAATACTTTGGATACGTTGACCACCCCCCTGAGTCTCATTAAAAGAACAAGTATCTAGATACCCCCCTCGGCAGTACTTTGTACTCACTGACGCAGGAAAGCCTGTTTTCATCAGGTAACGCCTCTTCCTCGCCAACACGGTCAAAGTCTCATTAGATTGTAGCCAGCCGGACGGCGAAGACAGCGGAAATGTAGCGGCCACCATTGGCATCATGCAAGCTCTCATATCAGTCTTCCTCGACGATAAAGACAAGCTGAGGTGCATCAACGCCGGGCGAACGCGTATAACGTTCTTACTTCGCCCACCCTTATACTATGCTTGTTCGTCGTCATGGGGTGAGCCGGAATCGGTGGTGAGTGCCTATTGATTGGCTAGTATTTCGCAACCTCTCTGACCAGCACCGTTGAAGCAAGACACGGTCCCACTTAGAGTATCTCCACCTTCAGATATTGAGCATTGTTACGGCAGCACAGTTGCAACGAATATTCGAGCGACGGACCAATTTCGACCTACGACGGCTACTCAATGGTAAGCCTCTTCGTCTCCACGTAACCTCCAGACTAGAAAAACATCTTGCGCCTCAGGTGCTGAGGGTTTCTTGTCGTCTTTGTTGGATCGACTTGAGTTTGACCTCGCCATGAGCACATCGTCACTTCATTGCCTCAGATTGGACGCAGCTTTGAGAAAACGAGCAGCCGAAGCCCTGGTGCCTTCATCAAAGATGAAGGACATTCTCTACATAATACTTGTGGCAGAAGGAAAAGTCATCACTCTCATCAGGCCGAGAAAACACTCGATACATCCTGCTGGTATGACGAGCCATTCGTTACTTTCGATAAACTGATCCAAACAAAACTCTCCCAGACATTCACATCATTTTAAACACAATACATTCTCCATCGATACTAAACTCGCCGGCCTCGTCATCATGGATCCCGCTTTGCCTCCCGAAGTTCAACCCAGCAGGCTTCGTCAACGCGTATATATCATTTTTGCGCCGTGATAACGAGGTTGCATCGGACGTTGGACATGCTTCTTCCGTCGAATCCGAAAGTATTACGGACACAGAACCGACACCGACCCAAAGAAGTGTAGTTCCCCCTTATGCAACTCCAGCGCAATCGCGGCTTGCCATAGTTTGTGTCAGCGGTAGCGGAGACTTCGATTCTATTCGAGGGTGGTGTGATTCAGTGACTGGAGTGCGCCACATACAATTTCTACGTCTAGAAGTCATCATACTTACCGTGTCAACAGCGACTGGAGAAGGAGGGTACCCTGGACGCCATCACTAACGCATGTTCGTCCAAGCAGACGCAATACTCTGCCGCAGATCTAGGCATCCCAGGACTTCGGCACTTCGTATACAAGTCACGGTCGCAGGTACAGGTCACGGCGCCGACATTTGAGGATCCTTACGATGCGATTGAGGATCACAGAAGGTGTGCTATGGCCTTCGAAAACTTTGAACAATGTCACCTAACCAAAATATAGATTGATTACTCTCTATCAAATCCTGCACGACGCAATTCACGCTAAGTCAGGCCAAGAAGGTACACTCAAGCTTCAGTACATTAGAACGGAGAAGGAAAGCGTAATGGGCTGGGTCAGCTGTCTTCATTTAGGCAACCTTTCACCGCTGACTTCGCCTCATGGTTCCAGATAACTCAGCCCTTTGAGCTTTACATCGCGTTGTCACCGCGTTTGCCAAAGACGGCAGCCGTGGGAGCAGCAAATTCAGTTGCTCGGTGGGTCAAGAAGGAAGAAACAAGGTTGTTTTTGCGGGATGCGCCTGTGTTTTAAGCACCTGCCCCTTAGGGCTGCGCACCGTACCGTTGTACGGGTACGGGCGTAAAGTTTACGGGCAAGACGGCCTATAATTTTAACGTGACCCGTCCCGTACATAGGTATCAAGAGGGCTCAACGGTACGGTACGGGCGGGTTTACGGGCGTAATACGGTAGACGGCAAGTCAGAATATGGGCGATAAGTATTAAATGGATATGTTTGCTACGAGGAAGGCACAATCAAAATGCCTGGATGTTCAGGAAGAAGTAAATGATAACTATAGAGGGAGAAGGTAAGATCAACATTTACAAAGAGATGCTTACTCTTCTCGCGCTCCAAATGTAATTTATTTTTGACCAGCATTAGTGCGCAGATCAGGTCGGGCTTCAAGCTGGCGCGACGTAGAGAGATTGTATCCCACCCGCCTGGAAAAATGTGTTCAACAGCAACAGCCGATCCTGAATTGCGTATGTTAGACTGAGTGTCACTCCCATCAAAACCCATTGAAATGGGAGCAAGTCAGGGAACACTATTGTTGCTGGATAGAAATATTTCAGTTATGTTTAGTGTTGCAGTAGGTCAATTGAAACTCACACCGTAGGGCTAGAATGAGTGCAGCACATCCGTAAAGTGCAGTGGCTCCAAGTGGAGTTTAATCGACAGTGGGAATGCCACAAGCAACGAGAAGATCGATGTGAACCATGTAATAGTGCCCCTGCTTGCAATATACTTCTGTGACAAGAGGGAGAGGGTAACCCGAGCGGGAAGCCTGGGAGCTGAAGTTGGCGCGTGTAATGCAATGTGCGTCGCGACAAAGACCGATTCTAAAGCAAAACAAGTTAGCACAGTGTTATCAAGTACCCAAATGGCGTGAAAATTGCCCATTGTCGCCCTCTCAACTGGAAATGAGCCTAGATCATAAGTATTTAGTTCGTGATAATTGACATCCGACAATTGTCACCTTTTAAAATAGGCCAGTGTGTGTCTACATTATCCTAAAATTGAGTTTCGTTGGCTCCACATATGTTTTATATTGCGGCGTGCTCCAAAGCGCACTCAACGAACAGAGAGAATGGTCACGGAGACTGATAGTGGCGGTGGTAAAACGATGGCGACAAATATTAGTGGCTGTGCCAATTCGTGATCGCCGTTGATAAGATCTTCCAACAGCTTGAGCCAGCATGAAATGTATCACAATTTATTCAGAATAGGTCTTAGGCATTACAATCGAAGACCTCGGTGACCAAGTAAATAGAGTTTTATATAGGATAAGTAGAGCCCATAACGTTCGATTTATATCATGAATATGCCCCGTACAGACGGCCGTAAACGGCCGTCAAAATACGGGCGTATTGAGCACCTTCCCGTACATCTACGGGCCGTTCAAGTGTAACAAAAAAGGCCCGACGGTACGTTACGGATACCCGTACAAAACGGCCGTATATACCGTAACTTACGGGGACGGCGCGCAGCCCTACTGCCCCTCCTCTTTTTGATCACCATCAAGGAAGTTCGCTGGCATTGACGCATTGTAATGATATACCTACGAATTTGCGTACTTATGTTGGAGCCTGAATATCAACGCCCCAATATATACATATCAAATTCCCGCTACTCTGTAGAGGGTTTTTTGGTCGACCGTCTCAGCTTGCTGCTTAAAAGTCGAAAATTTGATGACTCACGTGTTCACGTGACAGAGCCGGCTTTGTTCCAGTCCACGTTTTACCTGGTTGGTGATCCAGCTCTCGCAAACATGTAAACCTCCTATTGTCTCTCTCTCCACCCCAATGTCTGTTTTCAAACCCGCTTTCGAAATGGAGCCTCCGGTTACACAGGGTGTGATCCCTTTTTGCCAACTGCGGCCGCTTTATTTCTCTTCGGGTCGTGTTGTTGTCCTAGTCGATGATGTCGTGCTATGTCTTCATTCAGAATTCCTTACCCGGCAATCCGACGTCTTTGCACGCCTTTGGACTTAGCGACCAGATCCCATTAGCGGTGCAGTTACCATCCGTATTTACAACAATGATCCCGTGGACTTCGGGGAACTAGTGGATGCAGTTTACATAGCTGACTGGTAGGTCCTTTCTTTCTTGAGAGGGATCAACGCTAACTGCCCTTAGTTTCAGCCATGTCCGTTATTCCATGGAGCCTCAGACCCTTTGCAACTTGATACACATGACAGAGTGATACGGTTCTCATGATCTTTTTCGCTCTCTCGCTATTCGATTTCTTGCTGCGTTCCCGTCTTCCTTTAGCCGCTGGGATATCCCAGATCGCTGTTGCTCTGCCTCGGTCTCTGTCCCATGGCGCCGAGTTCGACTATTTTCTGTGTGCTATTGAGCATGGTATGACAGCTAGTGTCCCTTCCATTTGCTATCTGATTTGTGCGCGCTATTCCACCGTACGTCTGTCGTAGGCGTTGACTTTTCTTTTCCATATTGATCTTTGGGCAGGAGCATATTCGGGCAGGCGTAACGCGGGGCAATGGAACAACTGCGTGTATTTCTAACATTGATCGCGTGCACTGCGTCGTGGGCAGGCAGAGTCTCCTAGATGCGCAAATCGCGCAAATC
Source organism: Tephrocybe rancida (assembly GCA_018858115.1). NCBI lineage: Eukaryota > Fungi > Basidiomycota > Agaricomycetes > Agaricales > Lyophyllaceae > Tephrocybe > Tephrocybe rancida. The sequence continues at coordinate 48,104 of JABCKT010006566.1, forward strand.
GAACATACCTGGGCCTGGCTGGATATGGAGTCCGCGGTATCGTGTCTTACCCCTCTGAAGTGCGGACGTTTTTGACAGGATCTTCGCAGTGAACTGTTTCCATGTCATCTGGTATCAAGTGGCTCCAAAAGGAGTTTGGGTGAGTTCTAACCAGTACAGTGTGAGTAAACCTAATGTGATTGAAGGGATTATGGGTAGACTGCTCGATGTCAGCTATGACATGCTGGAGCGGTCTCTGTTCCAACTGAACATGAGGGAACTCGTGTGCACCAGGAACTCTGACCCAGGCCTGGAATGTCCTGAAAGGCCACATCCGAAGGACTATCTGCCGTATGTTCAGCGGCCGCGGGTTTGAACCCGCACACGCACAGGAAGTTCTGGACCAAACGGGAAGCGTGTTTCCGGTTATAGCGCCTTGCTCATCCTGAATCCCTTCACGTTCCACCC